>BGPR01009081.1:0-34480 GCA_013235015.1 Araneus ventricosus
ATATTGTGTAAGTATGCGAGAGAGTCAAAGGGAGATCACTCCCGTTGGTTAACCCTTTGAGGGGCGGTGGGACACCGTCTGTCCCACCTTCTTTAAGATTTTTTTTCATAAACTTGTATAAGGTATTTTATTATAAAAATTGTTTTATTGGATATTTCAAGACCTCTTACTTTTTTAAAAAATTGCAGTACCATTGAGAATTTATTCAAATTTATTGAAAATAATTTTTAAAATCATGCCCTTTATTGGCAATGATTTTCTTTAAATTTCTAGAGAAAGAAAATGAATTTCGAAACAAATATTAGATGCAAAAGAAATCTTCAATGTTCAATAAATATATTCCAAACATTATCTGTCTTTCAAAAGTAATTTTTTCATCAATTACTATAGATGAAAAAAAGGTGGGACAATTTTGTCCCACCGCGCATCTAAGGTTGTCAGCCTGTAGATGGCAGCACAAAAGTTCGCGACTCCGTCCTATTTCTTTCTTTTTTTGAATGATAAACTTGGATTTATATACGGTATAATTATAATCACTCTTTCAAATTTAATACTTATACAGAAAATAAATTTATATATTTCAGAAGACAGTTAAATAATATTAAACAAAAAAAAATCTGTAAATGCAAACAAGAATTTTTTTAAAAAAAACGGCATATCTAAATTTATTTTGAGTGGAAATTTGAAAGCAAGAAGCGATCTTTTGAGGAATTTTTTTATAAACTGATAAAAATATACTTTTCTAAAAAGAACGAAAAGTAAATAGAATATTCAAGTCTTTCTGTATCTCTCAAAATTGAAGGTCGAAACGATGGTCCAATGAAAAGGAAATAGTTCCGTTGAATCTGCCCACCCCACCCCCTACTTGTTTACGTCTTTGCTGCTTTTGAGAGAACGCCGTATTTCCTAAGGCACAGCTATTGTAATGCAATGATACTCAAAGAAGAGGTGTTTGAACTTGACAGCTTCCAGCAGCGCGGTTCTTGCGCGATAATTTACAATCGGTGGTCTTCTTACAGCAGTGGTTTTCATTACAGGTCTTGTCCAGTCGCGGGCATTAGTGTCTCATTTCTTTGGCTGAAGTGAGTGATCCCATGAACTGATAACGAATTTCTGTTCCTTCCCATACAATAAACCGGAGAGGAGAGTAGCATTTTACTTATAGAATCTGGGTGGCCTGCTTTCTTCTGAAGCTTTCAAACAGAGCGACATCCATAAAAATACTATTGAAGAGTTCTTCCATTTGTGTGAAGAATGTGGCAAAAGATCTCCACTTCAATCACAGTATACATTTTCTACAGCTGTTAAAAGAAAATGTGCTAAATAACCAATTATATGCTCCAAGTGCAACTGATAAAAAGCGAACATAGGCGCGAATGACGGAAGGGAGTCGGGGAATCCTACAGTCCCTTCAGGGGCGGTGGGACATACGCCTTCCCACCCTCTCAAGAAAGAACTAAAGGCAAAAAAATGTTTTTATTTGGAAAATATTTTATTTTCAGGTGATAGAAATTCAAAAATATATCTCTTTTCAAGTAAAAAAATTTTTTTAGGGTAGTGCGCTTCAAAGGGTTAAAGAAACACCTCTAGAGGAACTTTTTCTGCTTATCCAGTTCTAAATTGAGCACATTTGTTCCCCTTGTATTCAGCAGGACTGCTAAGCGATGGTGAAGCATATATCTCACAAGGGTTTCTCGCTTTTCTTGTCAAAAGTGTGGTTTTCCAGTATCTATGAATTCATCGTAGGTACTTGTTTAAAGGTGGTCTGTTACATCTATTCCTCGAAGTTCAATCAATAGTAGTGAATCTGAATATTGGATTGTGTGAAACACGACTGGTAACCCAAGGAGTTTAATCAGAAGCTTAATTTTTCATTGAACAGTTCGTTGGCATTCAGAGTATTAGCCGTACAAAAAATAAAATATTCTGCATTTGTCCTTGCAGACAAATTTCAGGTATGCTAATTTTTGTCTCTTTTTTTATAGTTATTTATTAAACAAACTTTCATTTTATATTTACAAAAAGAAAATTTTAATATTATAACAATTTATAAAACAATGTAGTTCCCCTTTGTTTTTGTATTTCAGTATTTTTGCTATTTGTTATTATTGCATACATTTCAGATAAAACATTTTTACTTTCTCGTATACGAAGTATACAAAGGGATAGCATTGTAATCATCAAAGAATTCGAACTCGAGATTTTGACGGATCTTCACGTTTTAGACCTCCCTGAGTCCGAAAAACACAATTTTGGAATTATGTCTGTATGTCTGTGTGTGTGTCTGTCTGTCTGTGAACACGATAACTCGAAAACTATTAGAGCTACGGGATGAAATTTGGTATGTGGTCTTTAAACATAATTTGTAGGTTTCTATCAAAGTTTGGACAAAATCCGTCAAGGGGAAGTCTGTCTATTTGTATGTCCGCGGTCATGTGAACGCTATAACTCAAAAACTTGAATAGCTAAATGGATAAAATTTGGTACACAGTTTTATCGTTATAAATGCAGGTCCGTATAAAAGTTTGGGCCAAATCCGTCAAAAAGAGGCATTCAAATTGCATATTCAATTTCTTTTAATCCGATTCTCATGCGCATGTGTATTGGTAGCAATCTCTTATTGTTGTAAATTTTATTTACAACAATAAATAATGCTTTCAAGCATGAATTGTTAACATTTTTTTTATTGTTGTAAATCAAACCGATCTCATTATTTCAGCTAATCTTTTATTCACGCGCTTTTGCAATTGTTACGGTTGTGGTAGTATAAATTGTTTTCTTGGGAATTCAATTCCAAAGCAGAATTTTCGCTTCAGTATTCAATGCATTGCCTATTTTATTTTTATTATTCTACGTGATCATTTTATAAGATTTCTAAATCTTTTTTTATTTCTTTTATCAGAGTAAAACAAGTTATTACATACCCACTTTTTACTTTCTCGTATACGAAGTATACAAAGAGAAAGTATTGTAATCGTCAAAAAAATTCGAACTCGAGATTTTGACGAATCTCCGTTTTAGACCTCCATGAGTCCGAAAAACACAATTTTGGAATTATATCTGTCTGTGTGTGTGTCTGTGAACACGATAACTCGAAAACTATTAGAGATACAGAGATGAAATTTGGTATGTGGTCTTTAAACATAATTTGTAGGTTTCTATCAAATTTTGGACAAAATCCGTCAACGGGCTGACTGTCTGTCGGTCTATATAATATCATACTTGTTCAACTCCCTACGCATACGTAAATGCCTGTGCAAAGAAGGGATACTCCGAAAACTTGGCAGTTTGCCAAAAACCAATTCTTGCGGCGAGATTTTGTAAGGAAGCAAACATTTAGGGCATCTCGTTTTACTTGCGTATTGGAAGCAACCTCTGCGCATGCGCAAGCTATTCTCCTGTTTTCTTCTCCGCACGTGGAACTTGCATTTCTCGAGTTTGATAAAAAAATAAATATTGCGAAGTTTTAATTACATACGTATCTTTTTGAATATGATTCTTCACCTCAATATTTTACTATCACTATAATCAACAATGAAAAACCTTCTGATAGTCATTGCATTCTGGGTTACAGTTGGTTCGAACTTTTTATCAACGCAGGGGGAAGGGAAATGACAAATGTTTGAAAAGTATACGAGAAAGTTTAGAGGAGGCCACTCCCGCTGGTTTTTATTATTAACAAACGAAAATATGTGTTTCTCATCAGTACATTGAGCATTTTTCATTATAAAATTTTACTTATTTGGAACATTTTATTGTTTTGGGAAACTACATATCAAAGTTATTTGGATAAGTTTTAAAATATAAGAAGTATTTTGAAGATTGATTCAATTTAAATATCCTAAAACCTAAACTAGGTAGGTAGTGTATAATTGCAAATAAGTTTGTGATCAGTCGATTATCTTTTACTTTCTCGTATACGAAGTATACAAAAAGAAAGTATTGCAACCGTCAAAAAATTCGAACTCGAGATTTTGACGAATCTCCACATTTGAGACCTTCCTTAGTCAGAAAAACACAATTTTGGAATTATGTCTCTCTGTGTGTCTGTCCGTGGATAACTCGAAAACTATTAGAGCTAGGGGGTGAAATTTGGTATGTGATCTTTGCACATAATTTGTAGGTTTCTATCAAATTTTGGACAAAATCCTTCTACGGGAAGTCTATCTGTCCGCGTTCATGTGAACACTATAACTCAAAAACTTGAATAGCTAGATGGATGGAATTTGATACACAGTTTTATCATCATGAATGTAGGACCGTATCAAAGTTTGGACCAAATCTGTCGAAAGGTTGATGGTCTGTCGGACTGTATAATCGCATAATTGAAAAAGTTATATCTCATAAACCCTTTTGCTTAGATAAATAAAAATTGGTATGACGGTTGATAACATTAATTACAGATCTGTGCCCAAGTTTCGTTTCAATTGGTTAAAAAAGGCGCTCAAATTGCATATTCAATTTTTTACTTGCGTACTGGAAGCAATCTCTGAGCATGTGCAAGCTATTCAGCGATAGCGAACGAGGTCATTTTCTCCTGTTTTCTTTTCGCTCGCGCACGCACTCGCCTTAGCGGAGCTTGCTAGGGTGTGATAGAAAATAAATATTGCTAAGTTTTAATAGATACGCATCTCTGAATATGATTCTTCACCTAAATATTTTACAATCACTATAATCTACAATGAAAAACCTTCTGATAGTCATTTCATTCTGGGTTACAGTAGGTTCGAATTTTTTATCCACGCAAGGGGAGAGGAAATGACAGATTTTTGAGCAGTATACGAGAAAGTTTAGGGGAGGCCACTCCGGTGGTTTTAGTTCTATTTATTTATTTATTTTGTTGTATATGAAGAAATAATTGTTTGTTAATATGAAGAAATGATGAGTTCAACTTTTAAGAAAACACTTGATAATCCAAAATACAAGAAAATCCCATACAGCTTTAAATTTTATTTCAATACCGAATGAATGTGCTGATATCGTAAATCGACAGAAAAATTGAAAGTGTGTTATTTTCTCTTTCAATTGACTGCAAAGTTAAAAGTTATTTTTAGTTTCTTCAGCTTCCATGTTTTGAAACTCTAATTGAAACTATTTTCACATTTCATAATTTTAATTTTAGCTCTGAAAGTTTTCAAACTGAACGATTTTTAATATATCCTCATAAAATCAGGGAGACAGGACACATTTCTACAACATGAGTTTGCAAAAAATAATGGGAGGAATTTTATCTTTTATTTAGAAAAAAATGCTTGAATTCAGAGACAGCGCTAGGGGTTTCGAAAGGTGCGAGCGCACAAGGCCCCATGCCGCTGTCATATTGCGCAAAACGAAAATGAATTGCATTCATTTATTTAACGAAATCAAAATTTGTCATCAAGTTTTACCTTCCAGGACAAAATATTTCAAATATTTACAATATTTATTTAAAAATAATTTATTTAAATTGTATCGAAATTTTACTTCTGTTCTATAATTATATTGACATTACCAATAACGCTCGCATCTGCAGAAAAATCTTCCTCAAGATTAAAAATAATAAAAAATTACTTGAGATCTAGAGACGAACAATTGTTTTGCTTATAGTCATTTTATCCGAATTAACGAAAAATCTAAATCATAGGGATATTAACAACAATATATGCTATAAAACTTATAACAAAATGAAACAAAAACCATATATTGTAATCTTATTTTAGTAAGTACCAAATTTTATATATGAAGCAACTATATTTGTTTGATTTATTAACGATTTTTTGTGTGATTAAAATATTAACTTTATAAAAATAATTTAATTATTTATTATTTTCATGTATTTTTATAGACTTTAACTAACCAAATTGTGAAATGTAATAAATAGCAAAAAACAATAAATTATTTTGTTGGGCAATATTTTTTCAAGGCCCCGCAAGCCAACTTCGTATCGAGCCCCGCTTTTGTTTGGGCCGGCTCTGGCTATCGATATACAACATAATACAATAAATAATGAAAACAGATGTAAATCGCATTAATCATTTGGTCAGTGAGGATACCTGGCCAAACATTTCCTTAAATGCAAACATAAAAAGTGAATTTCTTGACGAATCAAACTTACCTTTCACGTTTACGGCCTTCGCATAAGTCAAGTCCTCGAAATCATAAATTGGAGAAAAAATAGGTCTTCCCAGCTAAATTTTTTTTAAAAAATTCGAATTATTACGCTTTTTTGACACAGTTTCATGTTACGACTATAAAAAATTAAATCCGAGATCTATCTTTTAAATCAGCAAAGGCCTTACTTACAGATCTTAGAAGGCCATGTAATGAACATGAAGATAAAATGTTGATGAAGATGAACAGAGAATTTTAGGCATTTCGGAAAGGAAGATCATTGTGACTCTTCCTGAGATTATAAGGAATGTAAGGGAATAAAATTATGAAAAGGAACGATCGATTGCACATTCTATGTCCCACCGCCAAATAACGCTACTTTACACAATTAATTATAACAAAGGTGAAATATAATCAGAGTCGGAAGTTTCAAAGATTGAAAAAAACTTTTATTCAGATGTGAATTTGAGAATCAAAAATACTATTTATTTATTTGTGAAAAATGAAACTGGTTAAGATTGCGTCTTCGGCCCATTTAGGAAAGCCGATTTACCAAATTTTGTCGATGACACAATCGTTTAGGCCATTCATTTTTGTGTTTTAGAGGGTGTTTCTCAAAATGTTAATTATATTATTTGGAAAATAAATAAACTAAAAAAATCTTCTACTTTTAATTTTTAATTATTTCTTCATCACTGTACATTAAATAGTGCTTAAATGGTCCAAATTCGACAACTTTCAAGAACATCTTCATCCCATTAATATTTTAATTGCTGTCTCGAGAGTTAAATTATTATATTTCTGATTATCTTCGAATTTCGAGTTAAATAGAAATATTTAAATTAAGTTATTCGGATGTTTTTAATCAACAAAAATATCTTTACACAATGAAAAAATAATTTGATTCTAGAAATCAAATTATTAAACGGAACATTAATTTTCTATAGTCAATTAATTAATCTCGTAATTCAAAAGTTTTAAATAAATGTGCATGAAATTCTTTTACCTAATTACAAATATTACAACTTTTTAAGCAATATCACTTATTTTTCAATGCAATGAAACTTTTTTACATGAATCCATGAAGGTCGCATCAATTTTTTAAATATTTTAATCAGAGATGGCAGCACGACTTATGCTTCTTTTGTGGAAATGCTGTTTTATTGCTACGAAAATTTAATGTTTAATTTCATACTAAATTCAGTTACTTCAATTCTTCAACGATTTTGGAATTTTGCCTTTAATTTGTAATATTTTTGTTTATCTTTGATTCTGTAATTTTTCTCGCATTATGTATGAATGGTGTCGAGCAAGACAGCTCTTGTAATTCGTAAATCATTTGAGACATCTCGCACTGCTTTTTTATAGGCGGTGAACACATCCATTTTGTGTAATTGGAAATTAATATTTTTATATTGATGTCTTATCTGATTTATGTATTTTCAGTTTTAACTTTTTTGTTTTGTTTTTTAATTTCTGCATTTTCAAATATTAAATATCTCCCTTTTGTGTATTTTACACCTAAATACTAGAACATTTAATTGAGGTTTTCAAGAACAATTATTTATATAAAAAAACACATTACAGAGGAAACATCATTTACAGAGTGCAGAAACAAAATGAGCATCAAACACACAAAGAACAAAAGCCGCAATGAATCAATCTTAAGATATTAAAAAAACTTATTAGAAAATTAAAGGCTGTATACAGTCGTCATAAAAAACATTTAAGAACACGGTAAAAATATGAAAGTTCGTAATAACAAATATAAATATTGAGTATAAAAGCTCGTAAAGTTTCGCATAATAGATTCGTAAGATTAATAAGTTACAAACTACATACTTAAAATATTAACTTTTATGTATAATAATAAAGAGAATGCAACGTACATTTCCTCCTCTCTTGATCACCGATGCTTTGTCCAGTTCAGCGAGATAAACACAAAATTTACCCATTTCCGTTTTGCTTGCAGAATTGCAAAGACCTGCAAGTTGTGCAAAATGTGTTAGAAATTAACAGAACTCGCCATGGTGCTTTAATATCAGAGAAAATCGGGGAGAGATTACTTTCGCTGGTTGTGTTCAGCGATTTGATATTATGAAACAGATTAAATTGATCATAAGAGAGCATACAAGATTATAAAGCTGGTCATTAACGAGCGCTCCGCTCCATCTTAAAGACTTTTTGGCACTGTACGTCATTCTATTTTTAAGCGGGACATTCACCTGTGTTCCAACCCACTTTTTTGGAACACAGGTTGCCAAACCCATTCATCAATGTGCCACTGTACGTCATTCCATTTTCAGGCGGGACATTCACCATTGTTCCAGTCCACTTTGTTTGGAACACAGGTTGCCAAACCCATTCATCAACATGCCATTCATTCCAGTTTCGTCATTCCATTTTTAAGCGGGACATTCACCATTGTTCCAATCCATCTTTTTTGGAACACAGGATGCCAAATCCATTCATAAAACTGAAATCTCGATGATAATTGGTGTAGAATGAGGGAGAATTTGGAATTCCAACGTTGTTGGATTTCCATACATCCCGTTCGGCCGTAAATCTGAAATATGATCATTCGAAGCGGACGATAAATCACACGTGTGTGCGGTGGAAAATGGGAAGAGGAATGTGCATGGGAATCAGATTGGAGAAATCAGGGCGGGGAGAGAAGGTTGCTCTCTCCTAAAAGCGAAAATCCCTATGTGGGGGAGGGGAAGGGTGTGTGGTAGTGAGGCTGGCGGGAGGAGGAGTAAAAGCAATTCAAGTAGTCGGTCGTGCGCTTTTGGAGCATCCGTGAATGACCCGCCTAGATCCATCGACTTGCATGGTTGGAAAAATATCGGTCGTTGGTACAAATTGAATAGTGCAGTGTTGTCGTGAATGCACAACTTAAGAGAAAATCGAGGATATATTATTTTCGCTGGTTGTGCTAAGTGACTTAAATTTATGGTGACAAATTAAATTGATCATAAGAGTGCGTGCGAGATTAGAAAGCTAGTCATTAACGAGCACTCCGCTCCATCTTAAATGCGTTTTGGCACTCATCGTCATTCTATTTTTAAGGGGAGTCAGTACCCCCTATACCGGCAATGTTAAATTGGCCATTTTTTATGTACCTTTTCTCACAATCTGTTATAGATACATGTTTGAAATTCTTTATACAGTTTAAGTAGATATTTATCTCTATACTTAGATGAAATTATTATATAAATATAGCTGGAGTTTTTTAAAAATTTTTAACTGAATGCCAATATGACTTTTTCAAAAAATGCCGTTTTCTAACACTAGATCAACAATATTAAGAAATATATTTGGAATATAAGATAAATTTCTCATCAGTATATACATTTAGATGTATAGAATAGGTTGTATAAATTTCAAAAGCATATATAAAGCAGATTTTGAGAAAAAGAGGTACACGCAGTTTCAAAAATACCATTTTGAGATAATTCAAGTTAAAGGAAAAAATATTGTCTTACATTAATCAGTGTACAAGAAAAAAGAAAGGAAAGGTTGGAAAGGTCTTAAAATGAAGATTCAAATATATAAAAATAAAACTATGGAGGTTTTGAAATTATATAGGGTACTGCCTCCCCTCAAGAGGGGCATTCACCATTTTTCCAAACCTCTTTTTTTGGAACACAGGATACCAAACCTATGACCATTTTGATATTCTAATTAGAATTTATCTAGATTTATTTATTAACAATAATGTCCTTATACTGGCGATGCTAAGCTGAAATTTGGTCCATCAGCATTCTGATGCTTAATTTTTACTCTGCAGGTCACTTTTTATAATCACAATCCTTTTCAGAAAGGCGATTAGAAACTAAGACATAAGTAACTGCTAAAATTCAAAAGAATTATTCAAAGCAATGCGTTTTATGTGCTCGAAGTAACAATATCAGGTTTCAATCCACCATTTTATAATTCTAATCGTTTATTCAATTTTCGTAAAAATTAATGCGATACTTATATTTTTTTATCAGGAAAAGAGAGAAACAATTTTCATATTTTAGAGATAAAAATATTCATACTGTTGCAATACCGAAATACGATATGTCGCTTTTCTATACGCCTGATACATCTCTTACATGTAACATTTGCTTCATAACTATTATCTATTGACTCTACATGTATTATCTGAATTTTTTTATTAAAATAAATGTATTTCTTTTTAAACTTTCGTACAGAAAGCGTTATTCTCGCTTATTTCTATTTAATAAGAAATTCCTTAAGGAAGGCACACGTACCTTTCGCATCTACACGACCAATGTCACTAAACCTCACAATGCTGCCTTCCTTGTCGAAACAAAGGAAGCTTGAAGAATAATATTTGAGTAAAACCTGAAACAAAATATATTAAATAAATTGAAGTCGTAAGATTATAACAGAGAACCTAGAAGTTGTGTTTTAAAGCATTTTGAAATTTCTTTCAACTTATTCACGAGCTTTCATTCAACCATATGCCACTCTTCTTTATAACAAATTTATTACGTTACAAAATTTTTAACATGATAAAGTTTAAAGGCTGATATAATGCTCGTTATCTGCAAATTACGCCATGCGTGAATCAAAAATCGTTTAAAAAGATCGACAGGGCTTAGACCTAGAGCCACCAAATGGGGCACATCTAGCCCCATTTGGTAGTTACATCATACTCCATCATAGCTACATCTTGCAAGTGAGGGATCACTTCAAAGTGTTTCGAAAAATTTTAATTACATTTCTTAATTAATTAAAAATTAGTCGAATTTTTAATGATTCTTCTGAAACACTTCCTCGCATATTGTCGCAGAACAAGCATTTTTACACCACTTCAGAACTTTTAAAAAATTAACTTTTCAGTGATATGAATTTTATTTCCATGCAGCACTTTCCTTTAACCCTCCCACACCGAGCGAAGCGGCCCCGGGCAGTCTAAAAATTTCCCCTTCACAGCCACAAAGGCCGGCCTGGGGCGGTTGGCTTCTTTTGAGGGGAGGTGAGGTTCTGAGATAGATTAGGAGATAAGCGCGGTAGGCGGTCGAATTATCCTTGCAAACCGCAGCCCATTTCCATTGAACACACATGTTATACCGAAATTCTACTGCCTGTATTTACAAAACAAATGCATTAACTTATTGATAAAGTTAATCCAAAAATAAACAGGAAGGAAGCTTTAGAAAATTTTAAGCGTGGAGGTAGTCCTCAAATTTTTATAGTATGAACCATTTGGCTAGAATCGTTGCAAAAATATGATCCATTTGGCTAGAATCGCTGCAAAAATATGAACCATTTGGCTAGAATCGTTGCAAAAATATGATCCATTTGGCTAGAATAATTGAAAAATATACTTTTAAAAAAAGAGAAAAACAAGATTAGATGGAACTCTCAACATCAAACTATGATATTATTTCTCTGTCCTATGCGAATTATTTGCACAAACCTTTCCTTTCATCAGCATTCACAAAATTACAGTTAAATGTCTGCTTTTTATCAGTATTAACAAAATTACAATGAGATGTCTCGCCTTAACCAAAATTACTCACATGTTTTAATGGTCCCAAACTCACCAGAGACTCGCCAAAACATTAAAGCCATTGAAACGGTCACCATCTTAAGACTTAATCAAAAAATTAAATTTTTTACAAATTTATCGATTTTCATGACCTCAAGGAACATTCAAGCGAAATTCGAAGAAATTCGAACCACGCGTTTGGTCACGACTACGTAAAAACTAATTTACAGACAGACGAAATACGAAACAGTCGAGTTGAAACAGATACCTCGCTTCGCTTGGTCAATGAGAGGAAGTAAGATACGGGAGGCTTCTGCATTGCTTTCCAGATATAGACATTTTTCTCGCAAATAATTTGTGTAGAATTAAAGCCAAATAACTGTATGTTTTCTAAAAATATATCTATAAAGTCGAGTAACTGTATGTTTTCTAAAAATATATCTATAGATCTTTCGCAGCAGTTAGTGTTTTTATCTTATAAAAACTGAGTTAAGTTGCAAATTTTTAGCTGGTTGATGTAACTAAATGAATACTGTCAGCATATTAGATACCTAACTGGTCATCGAAAGCGGCTAGTAATAATATAAAATAAGAAATTATCCGATGAGAAGAAAGTGCGATTAGTATTGTTGTGTCCGTGAGAGTTCCGACTATTATAGAAACTTAATTGGTTTCGGTCGAGCTACTATATAACTGAAGACTGTGCAGGACTCAACGAAGCACTGAGGTAGAGTTGAATTAGAAAATTAATTGGTTTCTGTCGAGTTGCTATGAAACTGAAGACAGTGCAGGATTCAATTAAGCATTGAGGTAGAGTTGAATTAGAAAATTAATTGGTTTCGGTCGAGTTTCTATGAAACTGAAGACAGCGCCAGGATTCAATTAAGCATTGAGATAGAGTTGAATTAGAAAATCAATTGGTTTCTGTCCAGTTGCTGTGAAACTGAAAACAGTGCCAGGATTCAACCAAGCATTGAGGTAGAGTTTAATTAGAAAATTAATTGGTTTCTGTCGAGTTGCTATGAAACTGAAGACTGTGCAGGATTCAAACAAGCGCTGAGGTAGAGTTGAATTTCGCAAAGATTATCTATTTTACTGAAAATTCCGGAAAATTTTTGTTCTCAGAATCTGTTTTGTTATAAAATCATCATTCTTACTTACCTCTGGTGGCTCGTATTCTGTTAGTATAGAATCAATTTTCCATTCTTTTCTCCAGGCTATATGCTGAAATATAATGAGAACGAACGTTGCTTGGGTAAAGTCATAAATTATCAATTTTTAAAAGAATTAGTCAGATATCAGAGGAATATAGTTTCGGAAATCTTTCATAGGATGCATAAATAAAAGCAATGATGACAAGCATACATCCTGATTTAAATCACCCTGTATAATGATTTGATAATTACATTTTTATTACAACTATTTTTTGTGTGTATAATAGAGTAGCGATTTTGATGTTCAATTATTAAGATCCAATGATCATAAGAAGAATAAAATTTATTTTGATATGTGTAACAAGTGTAAGGCTCCAATTTTATTTACAAAATTTATTATTGTAATAAAAGATTTGTGGAAACGGTATAACATCATTATGTATCGATCTTAATTGTATCGATTAGTCGCTTATTGCATCGCTATGTCTATTCTTGGTAAATAAATATCTATTTTTTATAATATTTGGCTATATATAAATTCTAACTTATATTTAAAATCATTCTACATTAAAACAATAATTTTATACCTTATACAAGTGTTAATAAGGAATTGATTTGTATATTTAATTTACTTTAATCGCTGCATATTGTGTTTTCTTGGCGAAAAAAAATCGTTATATCAAAGTTGTGGTTAAAATTTATCAAACTTTTTGAAATCAATTATGGTTATGTATTTTAAAATTTTGTAGATACTATATAAAAAATCATTGTTTTATACTTCCAGTATATCCTTGAGTTTTTGGTCTAAAGCGATTATCAAAAGGACTTTATTTTTCTCTCCATCTAAAGAGATTCTAGCTGCATTATCGATTTTTAAATCTTCGACGCAGACAAAATAAAATTGTTATCGCACAGTAGTTTTTTTCTTTTTTCGCTTCTTTCAATCTGCTGTTACTATGTTAAAAATCGTGCTTACAGCATATTAAATAGTTTTATATGATAAATTTAATACATGTTGAAATGAAATTTAATTTTAATTTCCTAAAATTTCAGCACTGGCATAAAGTTTTGCATTGGATTCTCTATACAGGCTCTCCACTCCAAACCGGGCGTAATATCCAATTAATGAACCGTTAGAGAAAAGCATTGCTTCCAACTTCAAATGATGTTAGGAATTATATATTATGCTTTTAAAGTGCATAAATGTATTGTTGGCAAAATTACGAATTCTAAATTTTTATACAGTTCCGCGGTTTGATGAAACAAATTTAGTAGAATATTTTTGACATACTAATAGTGCAAATGAAAGATATTCAACGTTTGGGTGACTAAAGGTTACTGGTCATGGAGCTTTTCATATCACTGTTTCAGAAGATTCTAGACCACTTCAATGATGGAATCAAAGAAGATCTCCCAATCAACGGGAATCTTTTGCTCGTGTATGCAGTCTATCTGCTTAAAATGATTTTTCTTGTCTCTTTCATACATATTTATTCTTTCAAAATAAATATTAGGATAACGGTACAGTAAACTCTGTATTTTGTGCAAAAATGCAAAAAAATGCTTACTTTTCTCAACATAGCTTCGGCTTCTACCAGATCAAAATCACGTGCTAAAAAATGAAAATAACGTTAGAAACAGTTGTTTTCAGCAGGAAATTGCATTCATTTTAAGCGCCTTTTTTTCAAAGCAAAGACGGAATTTTGTAATAGTTTTCTGTCACTACCTGATATGATAGAGCTCTGTAATTCTGTAGAGTCCTGTTTTCTGTTTCTGAAGATAATATAATATTTTAATATTTCCAGCTTTTGAGTAACAATCCCATTATATTTTTTATCTTTGATTTAATACAAGAAGCACGATTTGGTAATGAATTTCAGAAAAATGGATTACTAGATTACATAATAATTATAATAATGAATTATGAAAAGTACTAAAAACTAAAAATTAGACGATAAAAAAATGCAAACTAAGCTGTTTAAAAGCACGATTTTATTAGTGTACAATAATGTAGAAATTATTTTTTTATTAAAAATCTGGAAAATTCATAAAAGCGTTAGGAGTTCAAAAAATTAATAATTGTGGAAATTAAATCATCCAGTTATAAAAATTAAACCAATAATAGAAAGAGAAAGAAATTTTTTAAATATTCGCTAAAATTTAAAATATATTAGGTGATTAACATTCCAGCTTATATAGAAAAACTATTTAAGAGCATCATGCTTTTGCGATTTTTGCTTTCAGCTCCAGATTCCATATATTTATTTTTCAACAATTTATTACAATAATAAAACAGTGTTTTAAATACTTTCTGGCTTTTATTTTCAGCATACTTTTAATTTCTAATGAAAATAAAAAATTAGAGCATCATTTTAAATTAGGAATAATGCTAAGGCAAGAAAGATGTACCTTTAGCAAATCGATAAAACACAGAATCATCTTCAAGCAGTTTTGAAGTCATGTCATTTATAGTTCGTTTTCGTAGCTGAAAAAGATCAATCAAAATGTAAGCGATCAAAAACTAAGCGTTCCTGATTCCAAAAAAAAAATCATATAATCGGAGAATAAAATTCCAATTTTTGTATACAGCATGTCATGCCTCATATGTCACAAATTAGATCACCAGTTTATTCATAACTTTAAACGCAGTTTTCTATAAAATTTAAAGCGATGAAAGTGATTGCCACATTATGTATAAAAATTAAGCATGTTTGATGAACTTCTGTTTATAGCTAAATTATGACTTTTGGGGACAGATTTCGAAATTTTCAACTAAAATTTTCAACTTAAAATAAAAACCTCTTTGACTAGTATTTTTTACAGTAGGCAAGTGATTTGGCTGCATTCTTTTATCTAAGACAGTTTAGCACAATCGGTCTAAACAGTTGGATTAACAGAAAGACCTGTTACATCATATAATGAACGCAATGCAATTGATGTCGGAGTTTCAGGAAAAAGTTAAAAGTGGATGTCATCTAACAACTAATCGTAGGGATTGTGACTTATACCCCATTAAAATGTGTACTGAATGTGAAATGGATTCCAAAAATAAAGTGGTGCTGCGCATTAAAATTAAATTTAGAAACTATTTTACCAGTATCACTTGAACATAAACAGAGGGAATTGATGACGCACGTTAAATCTTACGCGACTATTCAATTTCGGAATCCATTACAGTTCTTTCAGTCCGAACATTGAAGTGACGCCACAGCATAGAGTAGCCAATACGCAGTTAGTTGGTGGCCCAGGTAGCAGGCACATTTGCAGCAATTGTGATTTTTTCTTTATATTATCTTGCCATGACAAACTTGACGCGACAAATTTGCAGCTAAACTCCTGCAAAGTAACATAGCATAATCGATCACCCCCTTGCAATGAGAGTTTGCTGTGAAACTGATACGACACACTTATGACTCATGGCACAATAACGGAGCGAAAATTCCCCGTTCTCTCTTCTCCTGACAGAATAGACAACCAGTAATATCTTCGTCATTGTAAATGGCAGGGCCGTATTTACATATTTTTTCACTGTTAATTTTAGAATCGACGGAATAAGAGGAAACTCAGAACACTTGTATTATGTGTTTGCGATTTCGAAGAATTATTTCTTTATATCGCGAAATTTGCGTTGGCTTAACAAAGTCTCGGTACGCAATCGGTTAGAGCGCATGCTCGTTCTGGTCTACGGATCGCGGTTTCGAAACCGGGATCGGCGCTGTCATGGCAATGACCATTCACGTGGCACGACTGAGATGGAGGTTTTTTTTTATTTTTACCCCATACAGAGCAGTTTGCAAAGAACTTGGCACGACAAGACTGCAAATTTACAGGTAACTTGAACGACAAGCTCACTGCAAGTTTGTAGCATTGTGACTTCGAAGTTTGCGTTAACTTGCTGCAGTCTTGTTATGAACTTGCGGTCTTGTTGTGCTGAACTTACTGCCAGTTTGCAGATTTGCATAGCAAGACTGCTGCAACTCTGTTGCAAACTAAAATTACTATATGGGGGATGGTATGCTTAGAAACGTTTATCATGTGACAGCAACGCCATGGGAATTAATTTAATTATTCTTTCAGAAAACCTTGATTGGCAATGATAACGGAAAGGATATATTATGGCTGTTTCTTTTGAAATCAATTTTAATTATGTAAATGCATGACTCCTTAAATATGGATTATAAAGAATAGTCATTCATTTTATGCCATTTAATGCATTTATTGTGTTTATAATCAGGGTTTCTGTTTCTTTTATAAGAAGAGAATTCATGAAATGTATATAACGTGTTATGTTAATTATAGTTACAAGAATTTATATTATTAGTCTGGCATGATTTCGAAATTGTTCTTCTTTCAATAAATATTCTTTAAAACATTTTTATTCATCATAATTTTTAAGAAAAGACAGGAAAATTCAGTTACAAAAGTTATCGTTAAATGTAAGATATAAATTGGCAGTTGAACAAAGGAAAATATGTGAAAAAGAAATCTTTTACCTCATCAACGACATTCTTTTCTTCCTGAGTGATATTATCCATTGTGGTTATCCCCAGAGCAAAATAAAATTATCTAGCAAAAGAACATTAAATCTGTTTGAATGAATAGTTACCAGAGATAAGTACTGCATTGTATAATCAGGAAATCATGACATTTTATGTTTTCCTTAAGGAGAGTCGGTACCACCTAATCCGCCAATGTTAAATTAGCCATTTTCTATGCACATTTCCTCACAATCTATTAGAGATACAAGTTTGAATTTTTTATACAGTTTAAGTAGACATTTATCTCTATACTGACATGAAATTATTACATAAATATAGTTTGGCATTTTTAAAAAGTTTAACTGAATGTCAATATGAACTTTTCAAAAAATGCCGTTATTATTAAATATTAAGAAATATATTTGGAATATCAGAAAAAACTTCACATCAGTATATACATTTGGATTTATAGAATAGGTCGTAAAAATTTCAAAAGCATATATGAAATAGATTTTGAGAAAAAGGTACACGCAGTTTCAAAAACACCATTTTTAGATAATTCAATTTAAAGGTAAAAATCTCGTGTTACATTAATCTGTTTACATTTTTTTAAACTTTATTTTAACCTACTTCTTCTAATATGAAAACGATCAAAAAAATTATATCTTTGGAAAGGTCTTGAAATGGAGATTTCAAATATATAAAAATGAAAAAAAAATTGAATTTTTGAAAGTATATGGGGTACTGACCCCCTTAACATAAAAATGCTTACAAGCTCGCATACTATCTGTAAATTGCGACATGTGACAAGAATAATGCGAAAATCCTTCAGAAAGCTATACATATTGTACCATTGTACTTAGAGCTACCAGAATGATGCGAAAATCCTTGAGAACGCTATACAGATTATACCATTGCACTTAGAGCTACCAGATTAGCCACGTAGCTACTTCGCAGGTAGTATGTTTTCACTAAGATAAGATGCTTCAAAACTTTAATTAGATTTTTCATTAATTAATAACAAGCAACGCCACCTATCTCAATTTTTTGAAATTTCAAAGAGAAAGAAAGAACTGTATTTTTCGCAACCAATAACAAATATTTCTGAATGTTTTTTTTCGCATCTGATAAGACATAAGATTTCCTGTTCCTTCCCTAATTCAAAATTTAGAAATATCTGTTATTGTTTGCGAAAAATACAGTTCTTTCTTTCTCTTCGAAATTTCAAAAAATTGAGATAGGTGGCGTTGCTTGTTAAGCGACGAAATATATGAGAGCATATACATTAGAAGTTCGTTTGGTGGTTTTTGTTCCTCTGTTGCAGCTTAACAATGATAATAATTGCCCTATATGATAATATACGATTCTTGAATAAAAATATGTTTCAATTTTTGTTCCTTTCTTCAAACTTCTGATTTAAGGCATTTTCATAGACATAAAAAAGATTTGCTTCATACTGAGATCATTAATTGATATACAAGAGTAATTTAGAATGGGGAGAAATTTGGTGCTTGGTCTTTACACGTTAATTAGAGATCAATACAAAACTTCATACGAAAGCCGTCAAAAGATGATATGTCTAGGTTTTCGACTCGACGTATGTGCTCACGAAAACCCAAACATACAATGATCTAGATCCATGCTTCCGAACGTGTGGTCTACGGCCCAAAGGGGGGCAATTTGATTGTCAAGGAGGGCAATTCGAAAATAGACTCGTCCAGAGTTTAAACGCAACCGTCTACTGTGATTTAACTAGTGTATATAAATTCTCAGACAGAAACGGCGTATTTCTCTTTAGGATCTACTCGCTGAATGATTTGCAAAAAATATATATGAAAAAGTTTTTACTCCCCGCAACATTAAAAGAAATTAAATAAAAAATAATTTTATGTTTCATTGGGGGCATGAGAAATTTTGAAAGGCTTAGTTAGCATAGTAGGTAGTAGGGTAGGCATAGCACAAAAAAGTAAAAAAATGGAGAAATCACGGAAAGTAATTTCGTTCACGGAACTGAATTTCAGATCTCCACTTTATGCTTGAAAAGTAACTCCCTGTATTTCTCAACAATATCCTAGTTATATCTTCCTGAAGCCTATCATTTAAGTTTCTGCAGTGAAGAATTTAATTTTTGAATACTAACCCTCTCAAACCGAGCGAAGCGGTCCCGGGCAGTCTAAAAAATTCCTTGTAACGGCGACGAAGGCCGGTCTGAGGCGGTTGGCTTCTTTTGAGGGGAGGTGAGGTTCTGAGATCGCTTAGGAGATGAGGGCGGTAGGGGGTCCAATTATCCTTGGAAACCTCAGCCCATTTCCGTGCGCCTTAAGGGAAGGTTATAAGCAGGGGGTGTTGTGTTGTGGCAAATAACCAGCCAGGTACACTGTAAAAAATATCCGTTTTTTTCCAGGACTTTTTCCGTATATTTGACGGTTTAAAGCTGTTTTGTTGACAAAACGGTTTTTCACCGTTTTCCGATCCAGCCATAAACGGTTTAAAACCGTCAGTTCAAATTCTATTTTTCGTCATACGGTATTGCTTTCCGTACGATAACTTTCCCTTTTCTTAAATGTAATTTTATTGCATTCATTTCATGTTTTTAATAGGGTTCCATCTCCGCTATTGTTTATACATGTTGCAGTAACCTGTTGTCACTCATGAAAGCTAACCTTAAAACACGTGTTCTGGCAAAAGTTGATTTTTACACCACTAGTTGGCGCCACTAGAGCTATAGTGACTTTAAAACTCAAATACATTATTTTTACTCGAATTTATGAAGTCTCCGGTGGTCTAGTAGTTAGAGCGACTGCCTTTTATTTCTATGAACGCGGTTTCGATCCCCGTCTCGGAGGAGTTAGAAGTTTTGTCACCATCTTGCATCGAAATCGTTCAAGTAAGTTCAATTTAAAATTATATTAATTAAACTAATTGAAATTAATAATTAAGCCTTTATTAATTAATATTCCTAATTGATAATACACATCAGCACATTTCAACTCAACTCGAACAGAAGGAGAAAAACAACTCAACTCAGTCGATGACGTCACTTACTTCGATGACTTAATTTTTACGGAGAAAACTTGATTTCATACGGTAAAAAACCGTTGTGACTACGGATTTACTTCCTAACTTTTACGGGAAAAACTTGTTCCTGTATGGTAAAAAACCGTTGTGCCTACGGATTTACTTCGTAACTTTTACGGTTTTGCACAACCAACCCAGCTGCCAGTTTAAAACCGTAAATTTTACGGGATTTTTTTTACAGTGTAGGGAGAGTCCAATTCATGTCGCTTCCTCCCGAAAGGTCCCGGGTTTAAAGGAACTAGAAGAAAAAAATTACCCTCGGGTTTAAAGAGTTACAAATTATGTTTATGTTTCATTGGGGGCATGAGAAATTTTGAAAGGCTTAGGTGGGGCATAGCCCAAAAATTCTTGAGAAACACTATGCTACATGGATGAAATTATGCATATGGTTTTAATACCAAAACTGGCCATAGGTCACAAATTTTGGACTAAAATGTCAAAGAGTATAGGTATTTTCCCAAAATGCATATTAGAATTTCAGCGTTATACTGTGAAGTTACTCAAAGAAGCATTATTCAGTGGTGAGCAAATTGAGAGGAGCACGAAAGCATAAAAATGCGACCAATCTTAAAACATTTGGCCACATTTTAAAGATTTATTGATAGGAAATTTGAACGGTAAATCCATTAATATTGAAATTTAAATATATTTTTTAAGCAGCATCGCAAAACAACTATCCGGAAAGAAATCTTCTTTTCGTCACATTTAATACAATGGATTCCGCTTTGCGGTTGAAACGACTTTCATCGTTTTCATAGAATTAGCAAAAATTTTCACACAGAGAAATGAAAAATGTTTCTTAGACCAAAGAGTAGAAATTATGAAACTAGAGTAAAAAATAAGGAAATTTTAATCTTTTCGAGAATTGAATTCAAGCAAATCTATTACTTTGCATCATTCGGACTCAAATGTAATTCTGAATATAATAGCAAGGATCTCGATTTGCGATGGCAAAAAAAACTTCCATTGCTTTGAAGAAAATATTAGATATTTCCGATTGTATTATTCTAGAAGATGGGAAGTTTCTGTTATTTCAGAAACGAAGCAATTGTGAAACAGGTAGCCACATGAAAAAAATAAATCAAGGAAATATAAATAAAAAATATCTTATAAAGAAACAGAAATAAATAAATTTGTAAACTTTTGGACTGAAAAATTCAGATTAAACCTGTTAATGCGCATCTTGGTATTCAAATTTCGTATCTGAAGCTTTGAGACATAAGTCATTTTCCACATCGAAAAAGTCATGAAGATTATACCAAACTTTCAATTATTGCCTAAGAAAAAACATAGATGAACGAAGGAGTTGCGAAAACATAAATATAATATAAAAGCAAGTCAATTTTTGAAATTATTTTTTGAAATTTTTGGAGATCAGAAATGTAATTGGCTTTATGAAATGGTACTTTTAAAAGCAAATTGATTTCGAATAAAATTTTGGTTAATATTGAAAAATAACTATTTATTAATATAATTGCTTCTATAGAATAATCAATAACTGGAACTATTAATAAATAAACAGTACTTCAAGTTCAGATTTATTTCAGAGGATATTGCATGCAGAATGAAAATTATAAAAAATTTATTATGTAGATTAGAAATTAAATTTTTTCAATATCTTTCAAGATTTAGCTAGACAAAGAAAAACTATTATTCCGCGTGACAGATTAAAATACTCGGTTTTAAACTAATATAAACTAAGCTAAGCAAGTGAAATATTTATGCTAAGCAAATGAAATATTTAAGCTAAGCAAAAGAAATATTTAAAAATTTCAGCATACCAAATAAAATATAAGACCTCTCTCGAAAAGAAATCTTGCTCCGTATCTCATGCAAAGCAAACACTGCGTATATAACTGTCGAAATGCTTACGTGATTTAGAAATGAGGTAGGCAATTTCGAAAAATTCAGACGAGGAAACTTTTTCTCTTATTGTATAATAGATGTTTATCTTTATTCAAATAGTAATCTTCAGATTCACGTACATTGTTGAAAGCGTTTACAAACAATAACGTCAGCATTCATTTTAAATACTTAAGTTTCTTATCTCTATCAAGGTTTTTTTGATAAGAACCCCACTACCGTTTGGCTTATTTTTATTTTAAACTTTTAAATTAACCTTCGGTCTGGCGCAAAACAAATCCTAACATGATCGAGTGCAACTCATTTGTGAGATTAAAAGTTATATTTTTGCTTAGACTAAAGCAAACTGAACTATTCGGTCATACAAAGCTATATTTCCGTTTTTAAATAACTTTTTTTTGTATTTCCTTGCAATTTCAACTGAAAAAATATCCAGGAATTCAGGAGGGAGATGATGTTTGTTTTTTCGTAATGTTCCTTAGCAATGAAAACTGATGTCGTTGTGAGCCTGAAATATAATTCCGACATCTTCTAAACACTGTATTGAAAATAACAATCAATATCATTGAATTAGGGGATGGGACACAGGCATATGAAATTTCGCAGATATATAAAAGGAAACATGGAGAAAGATTTGGGAAATACAAAATAAAAGCGTAATCGGGCGCAACTCATATGTCAGATTAACCCTCTGATTCCGAAGACCATTGGAACAGAGGGACCTCAAAATGCGGGAACGCCCGAGTTCCTCTTTCTAAGATAAGGAAAATTCACTTTCCACTTCTAAAACCGCAATGAGACCAAATTCTAACAACTCCCCCTTTTTCCCCCTAACCCATCTGGGCGACCCACTCTAAGGAAGAAAGCTCGCGCTGCAGGTGTGAAATCAATCACACTTAACGAAAGTGAGGGGTGGAATTTCACAGTGTTAGTCGGGACGCTTCGGACGGCCATAGTCTTTTGCTTGAGGAGACGTATGGGACGTTTCAGTATCGACAGAGTTAACGTGCCCGTCACGTATATCAAAAGAGCACTAGAGAAAAAAACGCGACACCCAAGTATAAGTGGTAGGAAGCCCGGAAGATACTAGAGGTCCCACCCCTTTCACTGTAAAACGCGGCACCCAAGTGTGAGTGGTAGGGAACCAGGAAGCTACTAGAGGTCCCATACCTTTCACTGTAAAACCCACACTTCGGCACAAAAAAAATATGAGGGCTTCATCTCACAGATTAGATGCGCCCGACGGAAGCGTAAATCGGATATTGCGGTATATATACGATTATAAATTATATTTTAGAAATAAATTAATGGCAATATGCAGAATAATCCATTTTGTACAGTTCTACAGGATGCATTGAAGCCTCTCTACAGTATTCACCCTCCCTTCCAAGGAAAATTGGCCGTTTAGAGTGGTGGTCGCTCTAAAGGGATTTCATGTTTGGAAATTGAAAACAAGCATTTATACAAGCCCTAATTCGTTATTTCTTATCTCTTTGCGCCGCGGCTGATGGCACACCTCATTTCACTCGCTTCTCAACCGTTAAATTCAACTATAAATGGAAAATAATAGGTTTAGGATAAGACTAATAGTAATCCTTTAGAATGCATTTAGCAGCCTTATGAAATTTCGTTTCGGAGTAGGAGTTATTAGAGATAAAGTTTGGGAAAATTCCTTAACTCAGAGATAAGACATTTTTTCAGTTCTGGACGTTTACAATTTTAATAAATTAATTCGAAAATTTTCTTCCAATATTCTTGAAGTTTTAATTTACGATTTTCTGTAAGATTCAGCAATATTTTTTGAGTGTATTAAGGTGTTTGTATCTAAGGGGGTTCTCATATGAGGAGTGGTGACCCCAAAGGGGGACGACCCCCTCTGAATGTAGTAAGTTTTTTTTTATATTGTTTTTGGATTCAATGTCTAGACAATAGACTAAAGCCAATCATGATGTTTTTTCATCATATTTAAAAAAATTTAAAAAGGAAGACTTACAAAAGGAAATGTTTGCGTGCGTGCGCGCGATGTCCAGACGAATCTATCGCACTCACAGTCATCAAATTTGGCACACAGGTAGTCGTAAGGGTGAATCAATGCATTTCGAAGCCGGAATTTTAAAATTCAATCTATAAAATTTTTATTTGATGTTTTGTGTTGTTTTGGGTCATTTTTGGCACGTTTACGGCTGCAGTATCTTTTTTAATGATCGTTGAATAACAATCGGAAAAGGATCGGATTGTGGCATATGGGGCAATTTTATACTTTCATATGCCCGACTCAGTTCCTTTTTCCGAATGAAGCTTGAAACTTCCTTGGTGTTGATGTATTTAACTGCATATGCTCTGCTTCTTTTTTTTTGATAACCTTATACAACACTGTTGCTCATTCAAATTTTATGAATGGGGTGATTGAAATATTTAAGAATTTTTAATTGGTTACCGATGATTCACGCCGTTAAAGTGGAGAAGATTGACTTTCACAAAACCATGTAAAACGCGTGTCACCAGTTTAACATGGAATCAAGCGCACATCTCATAGGAGGAAAAATTACTAATATAATAACTAAAATATTCCCGTCGGCAAGCCGGAAGGCAAAGGTAGATTCCTTTAGTCTGAAGAACATTCCGCCCTCTATTTTCATAAGGATTAGAGATTCAAGAAGGAAAGTAGAAGGAGAAGGAGAAGAGAAGAGAAGAGAAGAGAAGAGAAGAGAAGAGAAGAGAAGAGAAGAGAAGAGAAGAGACTGCAACTTTGAAGAAGGGTAACATGCGTAGGTCAAAAGGAACTTTAAGTTGGGGGAGGGGATGAATAACTTATCACTTCATAACTTCTAAGCAATTGCAGCTATCAAAAACTTTTAATACAAACGTTGTTCGCTACGATAAGGTGATTATTCGCCTAATTTGATTTTTCTTTGTATTTTCAGTTTTAAAAGAATTATTGGGAAATAAAAATTTCAGGCCCTCACAATTTCCACACCCTTAGAGCTGAATAGCCCATCTACGAACTCGACCGAGATTTTGACTGTCCTTACAACATATCCCACGTCGGTTAAAATCAATTTAAAATTACTCCAGTTATCGTGTTTATTTATTTATTTAAAGAAAAACACATTGCAGAGATAACTCCATTTACAGAGTGCCATAGAAAACAAACACACAAAGAACAAAAGTCAAAACTAGTAAATCACAAAGACATTAAAAAATGCGCTACAAAATAAAAAAAGTTGAACACAGAGAATATAAAGATGAGTTTATAATATCATAAACATTTTGCAAACGCATATATAATTAAAAACGAAAACACACCATCACAAAAACATTAAAGCACACAAGTAGACAATTACTCCTTATTTTATTGGCTACCTGTACAAAAATAAAACCTGGTCAAAGTATAAGAATATTTTTTAGAACAAATAACTTGTATTTAAGACACAAATGCGATTTTTAATAAGAAAAAGAAATATTGAAAAGGAACTTATCTCCATTTTCCCTCCTTTCCTGTATTCTTTTCTTCTCTGCTGCGCACGTTCGTACGCTGTCATAGCCGTAATGTTAAATGAATCTGAAACGCTAGCACATACACGGGTCAATTTGACCCCACCCGCCCCCCCCCCCCTCCAGGAAAAAGCGAGAAACCAACCCCGTTTCATCGGTTTCTGCTACTTTTATCTTCTTCTTCTAGCTCCCCCATGAAGGTACAAGAAGTAACAGGGGCAGAGTTTCCGAAATTCCTAAAATTTCTTAATAAAAGAGAAAGGATGGGGTCAGAAAGACTCCGTGCGTGTGCTGACGGGTCAACCACGATTCAAAATTACGAGCTCACTGCCAGAACATCCACCTTGCAGCTTAAACCAGCGGGAGTGGTCACCCTAAACTTTCTCGTATACTCTACACATGCAGACAAAAAAATAAGCTAAAAGGCAGTAGAACGAACAAGAACCCCTAATGCAGTGGGAAAAAAATAAGCCAAACGTCATAGCACGATTTCCGAAGGTCGTCCAACGCCGAAGTGGAATTAGAAGCCTGCGTGATTACCAATTTGAACGCCTTCTTTTTAACCGATTGATACAAAATTTGGACACAAATCTACAATTAAGGTAAGAAGGCCACACAGCAAATTTAATTTATCAAAGTAATTTTTTAAAGAAGTTATTGCGTTCAATATTATGCGATTATACAGACAGGCAGACAGTGAACCCTTTGACGGATTTGGCCTAAAAGTTTATACGGACCTACATTCCTGATGACACAGCTGTGTACCAAATTTTACCCAAATAGCTAATCAAGTTTTTAATTTATCGTGTTCACATGAACGCAGACAAACGGACAAACAGATTTCCATGGATGGATTTCGTCCAAAATTTGACAGAAACATACAAATTATGTGTCAATAACACATGCCAAATTTCATCCCTCTTGCTCTAATAGCTTTTGAGTAATCGTGTTCACAGACAGACAGACATACAGTACACTATCTATTATCCGTGCTCATTCCGAACTCACAAAAAAATTTAAAGAGAAACATTTCCACGCTTATCATGCATGTAAAATCGATGTTGATGTTCGATCGAGAGAATCATTCCGTGAAACTAGTGAGTCGTGACGGCGGAGGATAAAGAATAGATTTTTTCTTTCTTCCTCCACGTGCAATCTCTACCGGTTCAACCCCTAATTTTCCGAGAAATAAATCATCCACTTCCTGCTAGATCATTCTCGTACGAACGCGATTCTCCCTGACACGTCCTTCTTTAACTTCTTCGTCCTCTTTCACTTTCGCCCGTGTTCCTTAATTTTTGAGTCTTGTTTATCGTCAGTTAATAGCGTGAAATTTTTTACTGGTAAAAATGAGTGGTGTGAACCGAAAACGAAACGTTTTAAATGTTAAACAAAAGTTAGAAATCCTTCAAAAACTTGAGAATGGAGAATCAGCTAGTTCTGATGCAGAAGATGTACTAAATGAGGGAAATACAATTTCTCATTCTGCTGCTCTACAATCTGAGGAAACTTTGTTAGATTATATGGGACAAAGAGGATTTGAATACGGTGATATTACTGCGGTTCGTAAAATATGTGTCGATATACGACAAGAGATGAACAAAGAGCAGAAGCAAAGACGCATTACATATTTTTTAAACAGTAAATGCTAAAAGGAAAATTTCTAGTTTGTGTTATACAGCATGCAGATGTAAGTAATTTTTATATTTTTGCACTGATGTTGATTTTTTCTTTAATAATAAGGAGTTTTCGGATTATCCGTGTTTTTCTATTGTCCGTGCGATCCCTCCCGGTGATTAACTCGGATAATCGGGAGTGCACTGTAATTCCAAAATTGTGTTTTTCGGACTCAGGGAGGCCTAAAACGTGGAGATTCGTCAAAATCTCCGAGTTCGAATTTTTTGACGATTGCAATACTTTCTCTTTGTATAACTTCGTATACGAAAAAGTAAAAAAACACAAAACTAACTAAATTGACTTGAAACTTAATTTTTATGCTTGACTTGTAGAAAATCTGAAAAAGTGGAAGAATATTTAGAAAATAATATTTCTTTTTACAGCTTTATATTACTTGTACATACTTATGGTTTTGAAGTTATTTTTGTAAATACCATACGAAGTTATAATTTCAAATCCTGTAGTATTCATTAAAGATAACTCTCCGAAGTTATTGTTAATGGATGTTAAATTAAAGAAGAATTATTTGATTTACAACATTAGAAAGAAATTAAATTAATATAGCGTCGCTAAACAAGCAACATCACCTATCTCAATTTTTTGAAATTTGAACGAGAAAAAAATAAGATTTTTTATATCGAATATGAACATGAAACCGCAGATTCCGACCACATGTGGAAAAAAATTTAGAAATATTCGTTATTGGTCGCGAAAAAATGAGTCTTTTTCTTCTAAGGAATTGAAAATGCAGTCAAACCCCGTTATAACGACCCCTCAACGGACCGATCCAGAAGTTCGCTATAACCGAGGCTTCACTATATCCCATTTTTCAAATATTGCCTACACAAGATTTCCTGTAATCCTTAAATGTATTTATATGTTGAAAAAAATAATTACACTAAATTCCAATTAGTAATGGGCTATAATAAATTAAAATAAATATTTATTCTTAAAAAAATTAAGCAGTGAAATTTAATTGCACTTGTAAATTAAAAGGTAAACCAGCGGGAGTGGTCTCCCCTAAACTTTCTCGTATACTTTCTAAGAGGAGATTCGCTAAAATCTCGAGTTCGAATTTTTTTGACGATTACAATACTTTCTCTTCGTATACGAGAAAGTAAAACAAAACAAAAAAAAAAAAAACCTGAAATCAAATATCTGTTGCCACGTTTCAAAAAAATATTACTTTGAAGCAGGTGCGATAAAATAGGCAATGCAATGAATACTAAAGCGAAAATTCTGCTTTGGAATTGAATTCCCAAGAAAACAATTTATACTACCACAACCGTAACATTTGCAAAAGCGCGTAAATAAAAGATTTGCTGAAATAATGAGATCGGTTTGAATTTTATTTACAACAATAAAAAAATTGTTACAATTCGTGTTTGAAAACATTATATATTGTTGAAAATAAAATTTACAACAATAACAGATTGCTACCTGTACTTTGCGCATAAGAATAGGATTAAAAGGAATTGAATATACAATTTGAACGCCCCTTTTCGACGGATATGTCCCAAAAGTTTATATGGACCTACATTCATGACGATGAAACTGTGTACCAAATTTTATCCATCTAGCTATTCAAGTTTTTGAGTTATAGTGTTCACATGACTTCGGACATACAGACTTCCCGTTGACGTATTTTGTCCAAAATTTGATTGAAACCTACAAATTATGTTTAAAGACAACATACCAAATTTAATCCCCGTAGCTCTAATAGTTTTCGAGTTATCGTGTTCACAGACAGACATAATTCCAAAATTGTGTTTTTCGGACTCAGGGAGGTCTAAAACGTGGAGGTTTGTCAAAATCTCGAGTTCGAATTTTTTGACGATTACAATACTTTCTCTTTGTATACTTCGTATACGAGAAAGTGAAAAAGTATAAATAAGAAGATTTAAACAAAAAACGATAACAATACACCTTTAAAATCACTTGATGCTGTTGCGTTGAGCACGCAAAAAGGTGTATTGTTATCGTTTTTTGTTTTAATCTTCTGTTTCTTATTTATACTTTTTTTACCTTTTAATTTATTGTTATTTGTTATTTAATTATTTGTTTCCGTGTTATATTAGACATAGCTGAATATGCGCCATTCTATATAATACAAAGTGTTTTTAATTAAGTTTTGACTAATTAATTTATAGTTAATATCTTTGTTAAACTTTGTTAATTATAACTGTTAATTGTAGTCGCATTTATTTCTCTAAAGTATGAAAATAAGTCATGATTTTTCGTTAAAGAGCTAGTAAGAGTTACCGTTATAACCCGGGTTCGTTATACCGGGGTTTGAGTGTAATTGAGATGGGTGAGATGTGTTCTGTGCTTTTTCTAGTTGAAAATATCAATTCGCTATAACTCACTCACTAATGTGAACATGACAACAACCAAACTAGGCAAATAATCTCCTCATCACAAAGAAAAACATTTATGTTAAAAGTTTGCCGATAGCTGCTATCTCTTAGATGTTGGGGGATACATTCAA
This sequence comes from Araneus ventricosus, assembly GCA_013235015.1. Lineage (NCBI taxonomy): Eukaryota > Metazoa > Arthropoda > Arachnida > Araneae > Araneidae > Araneus > Araneus ventricosus. The sequence goes on from BGPR01009081.1 coordinate 29,830, forward strand.
ACGTTCTAACGTTGGTTGCTTTTTACTTTCTCGTATACGAAGTATACAAAGAGAAAGTATTGTAATCGTCAAAAAATTCGAACTCGAGATTTTGACGAATCTCCACGTTTTAGACCTCCCTGAGTCCGAAAAACACTATTTTGGAATTATGTCTGTCTGTGTGTGTGTCTGTGTGTGTGTCTGTATGTGTGTCTGTGTGTGTGTCTGTGAACACGATAACTCGAAAACTATTAGAGCTACGGGGATGAAATTTGGTATGTGGTCTTTAAACATAATTTGTAGGTTTCTATTAAATTTTGGACAAAATCCGTCAACGGGAAGCCTGTCTGTCTGTATGTTCGGGGTCATGCGAACGCTATAACTCAAAAACTTGAAAAGCCAGATGGATAAAATTTTATACACAGTTTTATCGTCATGAATGTAGGTAAGTATAAAATTTTGGGCCAAATCCGTCAAAGGGTTGACTGTCTGTCGGTCTGTATAATCGCATACTTGTTTAACTCCCTGCGCATGCCTACTAGTGGCAATGCCTGTGCAAGGAAGGGACGCTCCGAAACTTGGCAGTTTGCCAAAAACCAATTCTGGAGTGATTTTGTAAGGAAGCAAACATTTAGGGAGTCTCGCCAGGTCCTGTTGCGCAAAAGAATGAGCAGAGGATTTGAATTTGTTTTGATCCTTCAAACCACGCGTGGTTCCAACTTTGGTTTACTTGCGACGGAAGTTTATTTGACGCCTTTTATTATTCTAGTTTTCTCTACATGTGTTAGGAGTATACGAGAAAGTTTAGGGGAGACCACTCCCGCTGGTTTACCTAAGCTTTTGCGCAGTGCACGTCCACGGAATTCTCTCATCAGTTTCATCCTCCCACCCAATTTCATCCCCATAACTTCTACTCTATGTTATTTTGGAGTGGCAGCGGAATATTTTCTTTTCTTTAAACCTATAGACAAAAGGAATCAACCCTCAGCTTCAGACTTGACGACAGGAATATTTTTATTTATATTTTTTAAAGTACTTACTAGTGTATACAATTCAGTTCATTGCATCAATGCAACAGAAAAAAAATTCTTCACTTGTCCTTGATTTTGATTCATGATAACCTACCTTTTCGAGACACTGATTAGTGAGATAAAATTGCTTCAAGGGTATTTTTTAGTTTTTGAAATATTCAGATTAGTTTTTATCATTTAAAACGGATCAATGACCCAAAGATTTTATTTAAATCCTTCGGCTTTCCTGAGTGATAAAAACATGAGATGTTATTATGAAACGTGATATAGGTTATGTAAGATATCTCGTGATGTATTACGAACAATGTAAAAAGTAAAAAGATAAGAATCGTTGTTTTGAAGTTTTAAATTTCGCCCTTGAATTTCTTAAAAACTTATCTGTTTTTAATATCGAAGCAACCAGGAACAGACAAATACTAAGACTCTGACCGAGACATAACTGATACGAACGTGAGAAAAAGGTTCCTACCAGTTGCGAAAAAATATTCAGAAATATTCTTTATTGGTTGTGAAATTTGAGTATTTTCTTTCTGTTTGAAAGTTCAAAAAATTGAGATAGATGGTGTTGCTTACTAAGCGACGTTCGGTTGAAAAGAATTTGGAATAAAAGACTTGCAGTATTTCTTTGCGCGGGAAATTACATTATGTGAAGTAAGTCATTCACAATAATTAAGCGATTCTAATTACATAATGCATCGTAAAACATTGCTAGAAAACCAATCTAAAATTCCTTTGAATAACTTATGAAAAAAAGGGAGTCACGTAATCTTCATCCAACTACAGGTAATAATTAGTGCAATAGATAGACAAAGCTAACATGAATAGCTTTTCCGAAATATTTTATTGAAACAATTGCCTGCTAGAATAATTACCGAATTTCCAATTTGTTTATTTTTCTTGGCGTTGGGACGGTGAAAAAGGAAGATACAGTGGTTACTATCTTCTATTGCATTTCGCCTATTGTTTGCAAAAAAAGTCGAATGTAAATACAATGTTAGGCAGCAAATGCAATTAGGCTAACAAACTGTTAGGTATTTTTCTCGTATTTATCAATGGTTATTTCTTCAAGAGAGCAGCTTTCAGTTGCTGAGTCATATATAATTAAATTACTGATAGGAACTTTGTTCAAAATACAGACTTCTGTTAGCCACGAGGAGAAAAATTCCAATACTAAGTGAAATTTCTTTGTTTGCAATTGCATTTCAGGTTGTAATAGATGTTTTAATCAATATCTTTTCAGATAATTCATTTTTGTTTTCTCGTATGCGAAGTGTTAAACTTGCGAAGTGAAATTATTATAATCTATATATTGTAACAAAAAAATCGTTCTGTGGGTGTATGGTGTAAACAGTCCAACACGCAGGATAATGGAGAATTAAGGTTTATTCACAAATATGCAGGAAAACACGTAGCACGGGGAACAGGAACAATAGATCTCGCAGAGATTAGCAACGTAAACAGACAACAATTCACAGGTAATAACACTTCAGAACTTTCAGATTTAGCAACACAAACAGTCAGCAAATCACTAATAATGGCAATAAAAGTACTTTCATTAGCGCTCAGCTCACCGGCTTTCTAAGACGCTCTGCAAACGAAACTCCAAAGTCGTTCCAGTCGATCAACAACTACTGCACTGTGATCCAAGTGCGGTTCTTTTATAGTCTTCCCGACGGGCCGTGACGTCACATGGAATCATCTAGTAGATTCAAGCGTATCTTCTCTCCTAATAGAGATATCGAGAAAAGGATCGCATTTTTTGGAATCTTCGATTTGTCACCAAGGTCACCAAATTGGACGACAAGTCACGAAAATGGTCGCAAATGTCAGGAGTCCAGGCCTGGCTGCTGCCAGTCACCCCATACTTACCCGTGTGAAACTCTCTTCCCAACCATAAGACTCACATTGCTGAGAAGCGACTTTCTTTGTTCGTAACAATATATAAAAGAGAAAGCCACTCACTGACTCATCAGCGAATCTCCCAAACCACTGGGACTAGAAACTTGAAATTTGGCAGGTGGTTGCTACTTGGATAGTAGGTGTTCACTACGAAAGGATTTTTCGAAATTTTAATTAATTAAAAATTACTCCAAATTTTAACGTTTTTCCTTAATAACTTCGGATCATTTTATTCTAGAAAACCAATTTTAGCATCATCTTAAAGTTCAAACAATTAGCTTTTCAATGATACCAAATTTCATTTCGGAGCGACATTCTGTTTAAATTTAATTATTTTTTTAAATGCTTTCAAACACAATTTCCAACAATGTTTTTATTGTTATCGCCTGCTGAAACGATTATTTTAATAAAATGTTTTATATAAAAATATGCAATAATTAAACTACGCGAGCGAAGTCGTGGGTATCAGCTAGTTGTCAATAAAATTCAATATAGATATTTTGAGGAATCCCAATGCTTTAAATCTCCGAGTCAGAAAAACGCATATATGGAATTACCTCTCTTTATATCTCGGCCTGACTCTCTTTGAAAAAAGATGGATGGAATTTGGTATGTAGTCTTTATGTAATGGTAAATGTGTGTAATTGGTTAGTATGCATAAACACTGCGGTAAATATGCATAATAGCCAGTTATAATGCATAGTAACCGAATAAAAAATCCTATTATTTTGCATCATAACCGCTCAACACTTTTATCCCGAGGCGACTTTTTTTTTAGCCCCTTTAAAACCTGCAGTTTTTGGAAGAAAAAGACACGGATTGGACTCTCCAACCTGGGTGGTCATTTACCCCACCTCGTGCTATAACCTTCCCTTAAGGAGCAGGGAAATGGGCTGTGGTTAGCAAGGATAATTGGACCCCCTACCTCGTTCATCTCCTAAGCGATCTCAGAACCTCCCCTCCCCTAAAAAGGAGCCAACCGCCTCAGACCGGCCTTCCTCGCTGTTAAAGGGGAAATGTTTATACCGCCCGGGACCGCCTTGCTCGGTGTGAGAGTGTAATAGATCCGATGATGACGCATAATACACGATTACCCACATTGACTATAACATTTACCCCAAATTTGAAGTTTTCCACCGTATTCTGGACAAAATGTGTTTACGGGTAGTCTGTCTGTCTATCCGTCCGAGTGCGTGTGAACACGATAACTAAAATGCGCAAGGGTCTAGATGGATAAAATTTGGTAAGATATTTTTTCTTCAGATCTGAAGAAGAGTCTCAAATTTGGGAATAAATCTGTCTTCGGGCTGACATTCTGTGCGTTTGCGTACTGTCCTACCACCACGAGAAAACCCTGAATAGAGTTGCCTGAAATAGACGAGTTGAAAAAAGGGGAGGAAACGGGTATGAAATCAACCGCAACATTTGACAAACTAAGCGCACTTCCTTAGTCGAAGAATTCGTTTTCGACCGAAGTATCAACCGAAATGAGACACCCGCTGGTTCTATCTGCACCGAATGAAATAAAACCCTTTCCTTCAGCCCTAAAATGGAGTGGAATATCCCGTTTCCATAGCGACCGCCACCGGCATATCTTGTGTCTGGGGATTTAATCGTGGCGGTAGGACAGTTTTCGCGTATGATGGAACATGATAACTCAAAGCTAAATTGAGATAGATAAATGAATGGTCTTAAGACCATTCATTTGTGGGGCATGTGATCTTATGACCATTCATTTGTGG
>BGPR01009081.1:34490-57873 GCA_013235015.1 Araneus ventricosus
TGACCATTCATTTGTGGGGCATGTGATCTTATGACCATTCATTTGTGAGGCATGTGGTCTTATGACCAAAATTGCATATCTGTATTTTGTTTATCTTCTAATTGGGTTTTTTCTGCAAATTAAATAAATTAATTAATTGATTTTTTAAATTTATTTATTAGCTATTTCAAAACTTTGGAGAACAATGGTTCAAATTTATGATAAACGGATGATGAAATCTTACTTTTAGTGCAATAGTACTTTAATTGTTTTCCTGAAACTCAAGAAGTGCTGCGTCGATCCGTTTTACACAAAATAGTGTTCGGATTTTATTCTATCGTAAACTTCATTCTACAGTTAAGTGTCGAAATTTCTTGAGTTACTACAGATTTCACTTCTAGACGAATGCAAATTAAAACGTCATGATATGGTTTCCATTTGCTAGAAGTTCGGCTTATATAGATCAGGTATAGATTACCTCAACTTCGTTGATTGAAGCAATAAAACCAGTCTAGTTAATTCTCAAATGAATTATCGATTCAAGTCAATTGAATTATAGTGCAGAAAAAATGAATTTTTAAATGTCATACTTGCTTGATAAGTGCTTACTTGTATATGCAGTTCCGGCATAACGAAGTTGATCATGTGGCTGTATAAATATTAACAAAATTGATAAACCGAAGTATTTAATTATAAAATTCAAAACCTGAGTTTAGATGAATAGTTTTGAAAATGATGGTAATGCAATTCTCCGAAGAAGGGAGTTTTTGAAAAAATTAATGAGGATATTACTGTTCAACAACAAAAAAAAGTCTTTTGAATTAAATGTTTGAATAAGATTTGACTTCGTTAGATTTAAATGTTTCAATCCACTTTCGCAATCAGTAGCTAATAGATTTATTCATTCCATTTACTTTCTGGATTGAAACGGCCATATTAAAGATACATGAATGAATATTATTCAACTAGAAAATCACCCGTCATGGTTTGAAGGATGCAAATTGCCTCTTCATTCGAGAGATTTTCCTTCAAATTTGACGTGTTTAAATAGATATATATGCGAGATAAATGTTTAACAAAGATTGAAAACAAATAAAATCAACATTTGTTTTTTGACAGGAAATAGTTTTTTGTTTTACATATTATTTAAATATTTGTTTATTCAAAAACCTCTTGGTGAACAAAATTCCGTGTGAAGTATTTTTCGTTGTTTAATAATTTTCCTTGTACTTCAGATGACTTTGTGTAAATTTTAACGTGATTGGGAATCCTAGACCTTGAAAGTGCAACATAGAGCTGTCCATGTGAAAAGACAGGCTCATGGAGGTAAATTCCAACATGATCGAAAGTTTTCCCCTATGATTTGTTAATAGTCATCGTGTAAGCTGGAATTAACGGGAACTGGCGGCGGCGGAGAACGAATGGTAGATTCACGTCACTGGTGGCTAATTTAATTCTTGGCAAGAAAACAACATCGCCACGATTGCATTCAGATACAATTTGGCGTCCAAACTATATCACGCGCATGATATACCACTGACGTAATTTACTACTTTCTATTAAAAAACGGAAACTAATTTGAAATATATGATTAATATAATTTAAAATTTCGGGAACTATTGATCATAGCGAGATAAACTTTATATCAATCGACAGCAAATTTTATTTCACTATTTTAGAGCTATTAAATTTGAAATTAGAACGGCAATGACTCTTTTAAATTTAAAATGACTGAAATTTAGTTTCTCTAACAATGAAATAATGTTGTTTAGCGTCTCGCAGTGCTATGGCGCGGGTTTTATTGTTGGTGACGTCAGAGCGTTACCGAAGGATCTGGGCTATTATATTAGTAATAGCAAATGCTGAGCGTACCGTTACAATTATAATTACGACTACCCAAACTTGAATAATAATGTGATGACAGGAATGCAGTTTACGTCAGTAAAGTGGAGGAGATATCTATGTACCTGTAATTAATAATAAGGAGAATGTGTTTCTCTCTGTGTGTGGCGCTCTGCGGGGGTGCAGACCGCTGGATCTAGAACTACAAAATTGGGTTAAAATATACAGGGTGATCCAAAAGTTTCGACCGGATTATAAAAATTATTACAAATAACCGTTGAATGAAATAATGTAATTTTGATATCATTGAATAGTTAACTTTTAATAGTCTTTTTTGCAAAGAACGATTTATTTTATTGCACAAAAAAAAACTGTTAAGGTGTCAATACCTTGTAGTATTTGCGGACTTAATTGTGGTGCGTGCATTTAAATATCATTGGAGGAATAAACGAAATAGCTTAATTCCTCCTTTTTTCTTTTGGGACTATATCAAGGACGGTGCTACAACCGTTTCGGACATTAAAGTGCTGAAGGCTAGGATAAAAGATGCTGTGTGCACTGTTACAGATGACGTGTTAACCCTCTGACTGCTAAGAGTTCTCAAAATCTGAATACAGTTGTATGCGGAGGTTTGCTTACTAATTGATCTGCTGAATGGATTCGTCCGCCCCATCCCCCCTTTTCTCCTCACTACGGCGTGTGGGAGATATGAATGGCAGGCCTTTCATCTCTCATCTCTCCCTTAAGGGTCCCTTTAATGACAATTCGCCCTACTGCCTTCTCCCTCATTCGGAACAGAAACCGCCCCACTAGTATAGAAGTTGCATGGCCGGCTACGGCCGGCTTAGGAGTCAGAGTGTTAAAGAACACTTGGTGTGAACTAGACTACCGCTTTGACATTTTCCGAGCGTCCAAGTGGACACACGTTGAAATCTACTGAAGCACGGGGTCTTGTTAAAAAAATAAAAGTACTTACGATGTATCCAAACAAACATATGTTTAACTGTAATAATTTTCACGCAAATTTTCACAAAAAATCAGGGCAAGACTTTGTGCTTACCGTTATTTTGGAGGCTGGGAATGTGCACTTCGGAGCAATTTTTATGAAATTTTACTTAGAATTTTAGTTGATAAAAAATTATTTATAAATTTTTCAGTTAACTTTCGAAAACTTAGTAGCGCAAAATTATTTTTACGCCGCCTTAAAATTGTCTTTTTAATGATATTGTAACTGTCCGCCACTGATATCTCTAATTTCAACGAATTAGAAAAAATGTTTTTATGCACAATTTACGACAATATTTTTAATTGCTTCAAGGAAATTCGGGCCGTTTACATTGTTTATATAAATATTTAATTGCGTGTTTTTCTTCCATTGTTGAAAGCTAAGGACTTACCATACTCTATGAAGTAAGTTCATATATACAAATGAGATATGCAGGTGCAAAGTTACTAAGAAAACATGGCCATGAATACCAAATTATGCATAAGAGATTCAAATGAAAGGGAATAATATCAGTATTCCCGACGAGCAACCTGGTCGCTGAAGGCGACTAGTGTATAATAGCAGCTTGATTTCAGATTAAAATGGGTTTGACAAAATGTAAAATTTACAACAATTTGAAAGAATTACTTAAGCATTATGCAAAAACATTAAGTGCATGCTACTCAACTTCAGCACCGTGAAGAAGGATAACTTTTATCATTGAATTATTTTAATGTGACATCGTTTTCACTAATTGTAGTTTCGGAATTTAAATGGCCAAAATGGATTCCTTGGATTATTCCCTATCTTTCGGTACTTTCCGCGCACTTCTCCGCTCAGCGGTTCGAGAGAAGATAGACTCACATACATACATACGCGTCGAATTTTAATAGTGTAGATTTAATTGCGTGTTTCTCTTCCATTGTTGAAAGGTAAGGACTTACGAGACTCCATTAAGTAGGTTCATGCATACAAATGAGATATGCAGGTGCAAAGTACTAAGAAAACATGGTTTAAATGTTAAGGGAATCATGAATACCAAATTATGCATAAGAGACTCAAATGAAACGGAATACTATCAGTATTCCCGACGAGCAACCTGGTCGCTGAAGGCGACTAGTGTATAATAGCAGCTTGATTTCAGATTAAAATGGGTGTGACGAAATGTAAAATTTACAACAATTTGAAAGAATTACTTAAGCATTATGCAAAAACATTAAGTACATGCTACTCAACTTCAGCACCGTGAAGAAGGATAACTTTTATCATTGAATTGTTTTAATATGACATAATGAACCATTTTCCTGCGTGAAAAATAAGTTAACCACAGGGAAGAGGAAAAAAGTTTATATCCAGAATGCATTAGGATCTAAGCTGATGAGTATAATGATATAGACAATTCAAATTTCTGTACGATTTAAAAAATATATATTGAAAGAATGTTGTTTCATGTAATCGATTTTAACTAATGATGCATTGTTCTGTGACGAGTTTCCCTTTTCATCACTTATCATTATGTTTTACCTTACATTACGAAGGTTAAATGGTTTACGTAATAACAACAAAGTGATTGCCAAAAGTGTTCCAGCAATGATCTATAGAAATGATCAACAACAATTCAATAGCTGTAAATCATTGACAAAGGGTATTGTGCGCATAATTCCCAATGGTTATATAGGTTTTGTATTACTCTATGACATTCTGAATGGCAAATTTCTTATTAGAATTAGTGAATACTCAATTTATGGATTTATTATATTTTGAAAGTAATTTCTTGATCTTACTTTATTTAATGAAATTTCTGAGCCATTGCCTTATTATTTACCTTCTAGGAATATTCCATTTGTTTAAGGAAATACACAAAATGTAAGGCGCCCACGCTTTTATTCGAACCATGCATTTTATTGTAATCAGAAAAATTATTTTCAACTTTTGCTCTCATTCTTTCGCATGAATAAAAGTTTATACCTTAATTCTTTTATTTATTTTATTTAACCTTCCAGAAGGGCGCGCGTATTTAAATCAGATTGTAATTGGGTAGGGAAAAATAAGTATAATTATTTAAAAAAGTTTTATCTAAAAAGGAATGGAAACAATGTAAACAGGAAACAAAAAAAAAACAATATGAAATGTCCAAAACATTAGCTGAATGATGTGGAAATAAAATAAATGAAATTTCCAATATTTCAATCCAATGTTTATATTTGAAAAAAATTTACATTTATTAAGGGATAGATCGAAACTGAAAGTGTTTTTTATTCATATGTCTTAATAGTGCCATTCCCTAAAAAATTCCTGCTTTTACTTCTTCTGTTTTGTTTTTTCGAATATATAGATGACGCCATGGGTCTAGTATTTCTTTAATAATTTGATAATACCTGCTTTAAAAGAAAGTTAGCTTGGGTTTGTGATTACGTGAGGACATTTTTTTCTTTTTTCTCAACTATGGGCATGGGGGTAAGTTTTTATTTATGATGGCTAACTTTAAAAAAGCCAGATGACTGAAATTTTTAATCAATCCTATTAGCGTTTTGATGTTTGTGTTTTGTTTTTCGTCTTTCTTTTGAAATAATGCTTTTTGATGTACAGATCTCCTTTGTCTTCTTTGGAGAAATTTCGGGCTAAGAGAAGCTATGTTTGGCGTAATGCAAGCTTACAGAAAAATTTCCCAATTATTATTTCGAATCCATTTCGAATAAAGTCTTTAGCCCTTGAAGAAATGGACCAGAATGGATTCCTTGTTTTTTTTATTACCTCTGAATTTATCTATGGTTTTTGGCTTTCTTTGTATGATATTGTTTTCCTTCGAATTTGGAATATAATACAGAAGTAAAAAAAACAATTGAAATTTAAATATAAGCCAGTTTCTTAGTCTTTTTATTGCACCGGTCGTGCACATATTCGAAATACAAATAGCAGATTCGTAGAGTCCTATTAACGACTCGAACTCCAAACGATGACTAACATTACGAATCGATAGGAGTTTCAAGAATAGCTAAAGTCATGCTTTCGTTGCACCAACTGGTAATTTTATTGCACCGGTCGTGCATATATTCGAAATACAAATAGCAGATTTGTAGAGTCCTATTAACGACTCGAACTCCAAACGATGACTAACATTACGTATCGATAGGAGCTTCAAGAATTGCTAAAGTCATGCTTTCGTTGCACTAGCTGGTCAAAAGATATCAAACGAAATTCTTCCGTAGTGTATCTCTCTAACTCCAGGAGACCAATTTCTCCAGCCCAAGCAACGCATCATATCGGGGATTAGTCCTCCTTCGGGGCCATGAGCCCCAGAAAATACCTGCTGTCCGCTGTGTATCTCTCACATCCGCACGCCCGCTGGAAGGTTAATTTGGAACTAAAAGGCAAATCGGACAACTAAACTGGGACGGATGGAATAATTTATACAAAATCAGCCAATGAGATCAGACATATTATTTTCTTTGTTACTAGTTTCGGAACAAAGAGAATTGTCTGTTGTCTTTGCGTGACCTTTTCTTTTCTGTTATACTAAACCTTTTTTGCTTTAAGACACAACGTTATCTAGTCTTCGTAAATATAAAGAATTATTTATTTCAATCCCTGCAGGAACATCAGAATTCTCTTTCAATAGCTTTCAAATAATGTTTTAAATAAATTAAAGATATATATTTTCAAATGTACAATTTACTTATTCATGAAACACGTCTGTCTCAAAAGCCAATTTATCCTTCTTCCGTACATTTAGTGAAATAAATGCTAAAAATTCAATCAGAAAAATTTGACCCCAAATTCTATTTGAAAGTTATTCGTCACAGTAATAATTAATTCTTTTAAGGAATTTTGAAGTTGGTATCATCAGGCTATGCTGTCTTTATTTTTCATGTCGATAGGAGTTTATTGAAGATTTTCAAAGCAAATATATGAAGGCAGATTAGGTGCCTTTCTTTAAAAATATTTCAAAGCTTCGCGTTGCTGAGGGTTGAATAAATTATTACTTAATCTGTTAGAAGACTTTCCGTTATGTCATGCTTTTGTTTGTATTAACAGATGCGATGTTTCTTATTTTGAGTAAATCATTATAAATTTTAGCTGAATTATTCGTTTTGAGCATTGTTTTATGTTAAGAATTTTACAGCTCAAAAATTTCTGAAATATTTTGATATTTCATGTCGTTCTGCTGACAGTGAGAGATGTGATGGTAATTTATTTTTGTAACGAGTCACAATTGTATGGATTAAACTGAAAATTTATATAAATGGTAAAACTGCTAGAAATCTATTATTGTGTAAACCCCTCTCTCTTTATATATGTATTTAATTAAAGTCATCTGAACTTTCTTGATTACTCCCACGCTGTTGAGATCCATTTTAGTTACGGCTAGACGAAATCTTAAAGTATCCTTCACCAAGAAATAGGAAAATGCTTAACGCATTTCAAATGAATAGAGATAAGTTCTGTTGTCCTTTTCGAAAGGGAGTGTATCTACATGCGAGTGAGTGCCAAAATAACAACTATAGAATAACAAAATCTTTATTAGCAAGTGGTTGGATTCCCCTTTGCCTGAATTACAGATTTTATGCAAAGGGAGATGAGCTCAAAGAGGTCATACAGAATCGATGCAAAACAGTCTAATTCCGAAAGTATGTCCGTCGGAGGAACCGAGCAAGGTCTTAAGACTCCAAACATCCCACAAATGTTCATTTACGTACAAGTCGGAGGACTGAGGAGGAAGGAGAAGATGTTCAATTTCATCGTCATGCGCTTCCAACCATTCTTGAACACACCCAGCAATGTTGATTGCAGCGTTGTCATCTTGAAGGAGTTGTCGTTCTCCAGGGAAGACAGTTTGGACAAACGGATTGAGTTCATTGGTCCAGAATACTCTGATACTGATCGCCTATTACCCACCCACGCAAGAGAACAAATTGATCAAGAAGACGCTTTAAGATATCGCTGTCCAGACCATAAAGGAACCGCCTCCGTGCTTCACAGTTCGCAACAGAATTGGAAGGAAGGAATCTCGGGGTAATCTCCACACACACGCGAGGCCAATTATCTGAAAGAATATGAATACGAATTCACACACACACGCAAGCCCACACACACACAGCGCGCACGCACACACACTGCCGTCTCTCTCGATGGGTCAACTTGGACTTTCTTTTAACTTTGCTGACGCCATCTTACTGTCTTTCATGAACGCTGTGATAACTGCTGATAGCACACCACCCACAGTTTGCAGTTTCCGTCACCGAGTTTGAAACTGAATGTGCTTCAACAGTCATTCCTCTTTCGGATTCTGTCAGATTTGGCATTGAAGCTTCTCTCAGAACGGACGTTGGACGCATGCAACTCCTACAGCGTCTACTAATGCCTTTCTCTCCACGGCCACTAAAGAAAAACTTCTGTACCAGGTGGTACGACTGTCTTCAAGTTATGAAATGCGTCGTACGTTCCCTCTGGGAATCTCATTATTTTATCACTTACCTGTATATGCCATTGAATAATTTATAAATATGGTCTATTTTTGCATGGCATGCTGTAATTTCATATCACCTCAGGTTATACACTTACAGAATTCCATCTATTTCAAACGAAAGGATTCATTCGTATTCTTGTGAAGCCTGGGCAATTAAATTAAACTCCAATGTGAAAAATGTTATCCTCTCTACACAGAGAATGTTTACTCTCATGATTTGCAGGGCCTACCGAACAACTTCTACTGATTCTTTGCTTGTCCTCGCAGGTCTTGAACCAGTTGACCTCGTTATTGCAAGAGAAGCTGCATTTACTAAAGTCATATCCTTTAGAGTTTCAACTCACTGCTTTGGAGGATCCTGGGAATCTCTTTACGAAGTTCCACCTCGCAGTCTTCTTCATCCAGCGCATAAATTAATTCCCATCTCTCTTTAACTCTTTAAAACCGGAGGCTTTTGGGAGGAAACGACATGAATTGGTCGTAGCTTGGTGGCACCCAACCTAGGTGGTAATTTACCCCACCACCTCTTCTATAACCTTCCCTTAAGGCGCACGGAAATGGGCTACAGTTTGCAATGATAATTGGCCCCCTACCGCGCTTATCTCCTAAGCGATCTCAGAACCTCACCTCCCCTCGAAAGAAGCCAACCGCCTCAGACCGGCCTTCTTCGCTGTCAAAGGGAAATTTTTAGACCGCCCGGGACCAACTCTCTCGGTGTCAGAGGGTTAAAAAAATGGCACACAGTCAAAACCGAATTTCAGATCTTTACCGACGGTTCAAAAACTGACAAGGGAACGGCCTCTGATTTCTGTGTCTTCCGCCATGGATTTATTCATCAACAATGGTGGGCCAAATTATATGATAATAATAGTGTTTTTCAGGTTTGAGATGGTAGCATTGAGAGAAGGCATGCGCTGGTTATCACAAGAGTCAGGGGCGATATTTATACAGATTGTAAAACAGTCCTTAGCAAATATGTTAATACTGAATTATCGGATTATGCGTCTAATTGGATTACACGCATGATTCAATTTACGAAGCGGGTTCTTAGTCAATGCCATTTAACTACGTTTGTAAACGGTACAATCTTAATTTTGCGTACAATATTTTCAACAATAACACCTTTTAAGTTTTCGCATAAAAATTTCAACTGCGAGAGATTAATGGAACAAATTATTTTCCAATTGAAGGCATAATATCTGAGTAAAAATGGAATGAAGAATGACAACGCTAATTTACCTATGCAATTTATTGTAGAGATAAATAATATGTAATTTCAGACATTTGCTGCTGGCTTGAGAGTCAAAGGGATTGCAATAAGGCATTGAAGCTGTCTTCATGATTGAAATCGGTTGTAAAATTCTTTACATGAAATAAACGATTTATTCATTTTATTTATGAAATTAATGAATGAATTGAAAATTTGCGGACCTCGTAAAGTTTATTGAATAATGTTTGTAAGTTTGGGTGATTTTTAAGTTAAAGAAGTAACAATTAAGAAATATTGAAAGAATTTGAATTGTGAAATATTGCAGGCATTTTGAAATGCTAAAACACTAAATATAACAATAATTGATACTCAAATTTAATATAATCTCCGAAATCAAGTGCGAAACTTTCGCACTTATAACTTTTCTTCTCTCCTTCCCCCCAAAACTGCTCATTTTTTGTATTTTGTTTGATTGCTGAGGCTAAATATTCAACGAAGTGAATACACAAAATAATAAAGGTATATTGGTATGAATGTATTTACAGTGCTATTTTTTTACAATGCCGGATGTCGGATCTAATCTCTAATTGTTCTTCGCCAATTTCGGTAATTAATAGAAAATATTGTTAGATTTAGTGACTGCTGGAAAGCCAAATTAGAGTTGCCCATGAGTAAATGCAGCATTCAGCTCTTTAAATACGTCCTTGTTCCTTGAAGCACTTCCTGTTGCAAATTGGAATTGTACATAAGAAGCATTCACCATATAATATTTGACAAATTTTAATATTTGTATTTATGGATTGTGATTGACAATTTACCGACATTCTCTCCAACTAAGCAATTATTTGTAGGTCACAGGGTGTATTTACATCTCCATGTCGTTGTTGTCAAGTCTCGTCAGATATATTCCAATATATTCCAGCATAACGTAGATTATGACTTGCAAATGCTTGCATGCCACAGATTTTGTGATATATCTAGTACATTAATTCTAAAATAAAATGGGCAACGACCTGGAACATGTGTGAATTCACATGAACAAAGGCAATAGCTAAAGCACTATTAAATTGACAAATGTTGTGTAAGTAGACTTTAATTGCGTTATTATACGCTGAAATAAAACTTGAAGTTCATCACAAACAACTTCTGGGAGATTAATCTTAGCCTTGTGGGAGCAAAGAGATGATGATACCTCTGAGACTTCTAAAGAAAAGAGTTTTGAGCCACAATGTTTGCACATTTTGTCCATGGGACCAACAGAGTGCTTTGTCAATACACAATCCTTTTGCAAAACCTTTCCACAACAATTAGTCGTTGTCAGTTAGTCTTTCACTCGGTTTCTTTCATTGTCTATTTTCAATCCTTGTAGTTCTGAAGATGTTCTGGTTGTAAATTCTTTTGAGTTCTATAGCGTTGCTTTATTACCTGTGCTGGTTGTTGTTTGTGGTTGTAATTGGTAGATTCTCTTGAGAACAGTTGCTCTTTTAGAATTTCTCCGGATTACAAGCCGTCTATTCTTTGGATAAGCATTTGGTTTGTTGCCCATCTCTTTGAGCGAAGTCTATTACTCTTTTGAAAGTTTTTTTCCTTGGCTTGATTTCATGTTCTAAAGAATAAAAATAATATACAGGGTCTCCTAAAAAGGTGGAACAAGTGTTTATTTCCTTAAATATTGATTTTAGACATATACTTCCAAGTACAAAGTTTCATCAAAGAAGGTAAGAATTTGTATGAAAATAATTGGATATCCAAGGAGATTGATAATAAAAGTTACAAAAATTCAATTTTTATACAGCCCCCATTGTGTAATAATGTCAATTAATAAATTGATTCTTTTACATTCATCTATTCACATACAAAGTTGCATGCTTTTATCAGTAAAAACTACAGATATATAAGAAGACGAAGTTGTTGACTTAGACCACTTTTCCATACCTCTCACTGCTGTTTGATCCAATCTTTCGAGTACATTTTCGGCATAATATACATATTTTAAAAAATATCTCATGGGCGCAATCAGAAAATAACAATATATTTTAAATCTAAAAACTAGAAAAATAATACATTAATTGAAGTATTTATAAAAATAGTTCATCTTGTGCACCTTCAAAAAATATTCACTGTGGCATATCAGCAGTGATGCACATCTTCCCTGAAACAAGCAGTGATATAAAAATATTACTAGAATACAACTGAAATACAATTTTGCAAAAATAGCTTTACCTCCAAATGATTTAAACTTGTAGTTGGAATTATCTGAATTTTATTTTAGATATTACAGTTTTTGTTTTCGGTGAGTTCCGTTTTATGTTCCTGTATATGTTCCAATTTATAACCCTACTCCCAATAGTTCCTCAAATCTAAGACTACCAATAAGCTTAATATCGTATTTATTCAGTAACTAAGGGAACATTTACAATTTGACCATAAATTTCCCATTCTCATTCACGACATGACCAAATTTTCATATTTTATTCCACTATATTCTTATGTTATAATTACATGTACAGTAATACCTCGATACAACAATACTTTGGGGACCAAATAAAGATCGTTATAGAAGTATGGATTGTTATATCGAGGGCGGTATAATTACGATATAAAAAAGTAAAATTTTGGTTGTTTTAATATGGACACAATACAAGAATATGAATTTTTCAAAAAAAAAGAATCACCAGAGTGATGTTTGTTAAAGCATATAAAAATTTCAAATTCAGCTATACAATAAAATAGTTCACATACCTGAGAAATTTATTTATTAAAAAAAATCCAATATTTTCGTTTGCTTATTCATTTTTTTTAACTGTTAAGTCAACTAACAAGGTTTGCATAGAGTCTAATGAACGAAAATATTCATCATTTGTGGATGAAAGTCTCGGGAAAAAAAATGCCCGAATGGACTGAACTGATTGAAGAGCTTCCTGGGATGTCAATAAAGATTGCGATGGATCTGTATCATCACCATCATCGTCTTCATCATCATTTTCCATTTCGTTATTGATTTCGGACAGAATATCTTCTTCAGTAACTCCTGCAAGATCCGTAAGATCATCATCCGTTGTTAAATATTCCTCCAAGTTAATTCCAGATATTTCGCCACTTTTTTTTCAGGCTCCGTTAAGGGTACATACGACTGTTAAAACTCGAGAATTTTCGATTTTATGAAAATATTACATATTATTCCCCAGTCTTTTCTGAACAATTTAAAACAATCCGCGTTAAAAAATTCCCATAATTATGGAAGTTATGAAGGAAAATGTATCAGCTGTTCAACGTAAACATTGAGGATGGCCATATCTTTAAAGTGCTATATCTCAAAATGTGTTTTTTTATATTGCTCGCACAATACCTCAAGAACTAATGAATATTTTTACATAAAACTTTTGCTGAATATGTATAGTGCTATGTTGTATACATTGAACCACAATTTCTGTACATTTTCTCTCCAAAGAAGTTTTGTGGGGAGGATAGAAACGTTGAAATTTTAACTATTTTTAACACTTTATTTTAAATTGGTATATAAAATAGAAATTAAATTTATATGTAAATAAATTGTGGTTCAATTTCTTAAACGGACTGTTTGGATTGCTGAAATACCAAAAATATTGAGTTTAGACCAATATTTTATCCATAATCATGCGTCCAAGGTGACTACCTCATTTTTTCTCAAAACATTATACCCATATTTATTACTCTCTTAAATAAATACATACAAATATTAAGGTTTGAACATCTGTGTACTATAACAGAAAGAATATATATTTTTCGAGAAAAAAATGTGAGTTTGTGTAATGTATTGTTTCAGAGATACATTGTATCGAATTCGACAGTTTCCCCCAATTTTTTCGTGGTTTAAAAGTCGTATGTCCCCTTAAAGAGTTTTGAAGGCTCAAAACACATTTTTCAGCATCTGAAACATCACCATTTTTTCAATATTCGTCATTATGAGTTTGCTTATCCTCCATGAAACAAAGGTCCGCTTTTTTCCAACAATTACGAATTGTTTATTTCCATAACTTCCCACCAACTCCCAGCAATATTGTCGCACGCTTCCTTCACATTTACAGCTTTAAAAGGCTCTTCTACTTTATTTTCGATATTTATAAGTATAGAGTCCACCAACCGCCTTCGGTAATATCCCTTGAAGCACTTGATTATACCCATGTCGAGGGGCTGCAAAATTGAAGTGTAGTTGGACGGGAACAAAACATCTTCGATATTTTTCAGTTTTGGGAGTGATGCGTGAGCGGTACAGTTGTCTACCAGCAAAACGATTTTTTTCTTGTTTTCCTTCATTTCTTTCCTCAACTTTTGTAACCATTTGGAAAATAATTTAGACGTCACCCACGCCTTTTTATTGGTTTTATGCTCAACGGGAAGACTTTTCACATTTTTTTTAAATATCTTGGCTGCAATGACTTTTAGTAACGAGACTAGCAGTACGCGCACGGCGTTGCCCAAAATGAATGGCCATGCGAGAAATTTGCAATTAATAAGAAAACTATGTTTCGAAATCAGTTCTGGAGAATCGTGTGGCATTTAGTCGAGTATTATACACATTTTTCATTGAAGATTTGGTCACGATGGCAATTAGGGGGCTCACCAGAAGGAGATGAATGCGAAACAGGAGTTTTGACTATTCTGTTTCACATAAAGCTGATAACGAGATATAATTTCTATCAATAGTTATGTTTGGTGTGCATAATATTTACATGCATTTTCATGAACGGAAGATATAAAGCATGTTTAATGCATGATATAATGCATATTCCGCATGGTTTTTGCGCATAACATGCAGAGGTTTCATTCAAATTATACTCAATTCGTAGAACTCTCGACAATATGTTGCAGAAGTATTGTATTAAAATTTCAAGTAAATATGTTGAATATTAGAGGAAATATGAGTGTTTGTACTTAATACTTTTTTACTGCGCATGTGCGAAACGTAGCGGAATTTTTCTTTCGTAATTTCAAAGCCAGATATATAGAGCAACTTTAAAAAATTCCAGTTGAATCCCATTAAAATTCAGAAAGCTGTCGGCATTTCAGTGAGGTGAATTTAAGGTATCCGACTGATTTAAAATCGTCGTTTTTGGTGAAATTATCAAAACATTTTATGACTTAATTTTGTAGCCTGTTTAACCAGCTTTCTAATACTGTCTCATTTTTTACTCTACGTGTATTACAAATGGAGTGACAGCTGTTTTATTACCGAACTGTAAGCACTATTTTATGTTGCGTAAAAACTTTAAATGTGTTTTCTGAGAAATGATATTTTTGAGGAAAACTGTCGACCGTAACAATGATTTCTCTAAAAGTTATTCGAGTATTGATATGAAATTTTCTGAGACTGTTTTCTGTAATATGCTTGATGTTTTCCTCTAAAAACAAAGGTCAATCTTAAAATCAAGTATTATTTTTAAGTGCTTAAATATAAAAGAAAAGCATTTTTTATGAAAAATTACCAGTTTAGTAACTATGTTCAGCTATATCTCAAAACTATTTTGAAGTACAAGAAATATTTTAGAGCATAACACAGATAACTGTCTTAAAAATGTACTCCTACAAGGATTTACGTATATTTAGAATATGATTTTGTCTATGGCTGTTAGCGTAAGGCAAATATTTTAGTCATTTTTCTTTAAATTTCTCATTTTTTTTTTAAATATTATTTTGAAAGCCTGATTTTACAATATTTTCATAGTTTTAAAACATATGCAGTTCAAAAATAACATTAAAAAATATATATAAGTTATTTTTCAAAAAAATGTCTCCGAACACAGTCGGATACCTTAAATTTCTCTTTGAGAGAATCTAAGTGATGAGGGTTCTTGCAGAAATTGATATGTTTTAAATTTGAATCTTCGAATATTAACATTGAATTTTAGAGAAATTGAATATTCTGAATGCCCATTTACACTTCTAAATTAAATACATTATTTAAATTGCATTTTCTTGAAAACCATTCGAAGATTCAAGCTACTACGCATGCATATTAAAGAGTGCGTATGTTACTGTGAAAGACCGATATCTGGCAAATGTCGATATTCTCCGGTGAATGTCAGTTTCTCCGGTCAATGTTTGTGGCATGGGTCGACATTCACCGGTGAAAGTCGACATTCTCCAATTTCGGTCTTTCGCAGTAACATATATAATTCAAAATAAAAACGAAAATGAAAGTGCCCAAAGAAAACAGTTTAACTTAAACATTTTCAAAATTACGCGAATGATTAAAAGTAAAATAGGTTTACTATTAACAAACAAAAGCATTGACACATATAGTGTTTAAATTAATATAAAAAAATTATTGAAATAAATGTGCAGAAATAGAGAAGTTGTCACTGAAAAGCTAAATTTTCGAATTTTAAGACCACGCAAAAATAAATTTTGTGTGATCGTACCGAAGTTATTAATAATTTTACCCCATTTGGGACTAGGCTAATAACTGTATAATAGCGTAGTTATTGCTTTAATGTGAGTAAGAACATGTGTATTGATTTTTGATCTAATTTGTCAAGGGGTGTGTATATGCTTCAAACACACAAACAGACTTTCATTTCTATATATATAGATTAAATATAGGAGTTACTGTTTTATTAGCTTTTAAATTTTTTTTAATTATTTATTTTTTCAAATAACTAATGCTTTTGCAGTTACTTTTTTCTCATACCTATGAGTTTCCAAATATCTATCTGTTTCTCCTTCCTTATTGCAAGTAGTATCGGGAGTCTTTGAAAAATGAAGCATTTTGCAATATTTAAAGAGCAATTAAATGTATCAAAAAGAAATTAAACGCATCAGATTTTATCATGTATTATAATGAAAATTCAAATATTTTCAAAACAACCACTTAATTTGGATTTTTCAGGTACTCTGAAATATAATTTTGAAAAAATATTGTTTCATTTAAAATTAACTACTTAACTTTGATGAAATTCGATTAATTTTCACTATATAAATTGAGGATCAACTCCTTAAAGGGCCATTTTTTCCAGTAGTGTTATAGTAAAATGGCTTTGGGATTGAGTTTTATTTAGGAAAAGAAATTCACTTAGCGTATTCAATGATATTAATTTTTGTTAATTAATTTTGCTAATTAATAATTAATTATCATGTGCAGACACTTCGTTATGGTTTGAGAACAGAAATTGGAAAATTTTGTTTTTTGTTTCATCGAAAAATTTGGCGGAAACAAACCTTAAAAATGCATCTGAAAATTGATGAAGTTGGCTGTAAGTATAGTTGCCACGGCCTTATAAATGGTTAAGAAGCTTTATAACTAACATTTTGAAAGGTTGATGCTATTACAAACTAGAAAATCACCCGTCATGGTATGACGGGTGCAAATTGCCTCTTTATTCGAGAGATTTCTCGCCAAATCTGACGTTTTAAATATATATATATATATATATACCAAGAGGTTTTATATATATATGCGAGAGAAATTTTTAAAATTGATTGAAAACAAATAAAATAAACATATGTTTTATGACAGGAAATATTTCTTATTTATATATTTCTTTATTCAAAAAACCTCTTGGTAAACAACATTCAGTGTGAAATATTTTTCGTTGTTTAACAAATTTCCTCGTACTTCAGATGTCTTTGTGTAAATTTTAACGTTGAAAAAAAATATTATCAAATTATATCATCACGATTGCAATAAATAATCAGAAGCATCGTGGTGTCCAAACTGTATCACGCGCATTATATACCACTGACGTGATTTACTACTTTCTATTAAACCAGCGGGAGTGGTCTCCCCTAAACTTTCTCGTATACTTCCCCAAAAAGGTGCTGTTTCCCCTCCCCTCGCGTGGATAAAAAAATTCGAACCTATTGTAACCCAGAATCCAATGATTATCAGAAGGTTTTTCATTGTAGCTTATAGTGATTGAAAAATATTTAGGCAAAGAATCAAATTCAAAGAGATGCGTACCGATTACACTCTTACCGGCTCAAGGACAAAGTGTCGTAAATCGCTCCATAGCTTCCGAGTGCACTGAGATTGCTTCTAGGACGCATGCGCGTGGAGATAACGGATTCGTTTCAAAAGTAAAAAAATTGAATATGCAATTTGAACACCTGTTTTTTAACCGAGATGAAAACTGGGCACAGATCTATAATTAATGTTAGCATCCGTGATACCAAGTTTTATATATCTAAGCCAAAGGGCTTATGAGATATAATTTTTACAAGTATGCGATTATACAGAACGACGAACAATCAACCCCTTGACGTATTTGGCCCAAAATTTTATACGGATCTACATTCATGACGATAAAACTGCGTACCAAATTTTATCCATCTAGCTATTTAAGTTGTTGAGTTATAGTTTTCACATGACCGCGGACATACAGACAGACAGACTTCCCGTGGACGGATTTTGTCCAAAATTTGATAGAAACCTATAAATGATGTGCCAAGACCACCTACCAAATTTCATCCCCGTAGCTCTAATAGTTTTTGAGTTATCGTGATCACAGACACACAGACAGACATAATTCCAAATTGTTTTTTTCGGACTCAGAGAGGTCTAAAACGTGGAGATTCGTCAAAATCTCGAGTTCGAATTTTTTGACGATTACAATACTTTCTCTTTGTATACTTCGCATACGAGAAAGTAAAAAATATTATTAGGAAGGAATTAAACTTAAGCTATTCAGCTAGACAGGAAAAATACAATTCCCACATGGATATAGGTTGATAATATTCTATGTTTAATAAAAGTTTGGAAGGATTATGGCTTCAGAAGCTTATTTTTTTAACATTAAATGCCATTATTCTTTCTAATTTTTTTTAATACGAGCTATTTAATAAATCCTGTTAAAAATCGGGAAAGCCCTAGATAATCTGCGATGTCAAGCTATTTTAACAAAAGACGTATCAAACAATAAGAATGCTAACGAACATCAAAAGTTATAGTTGAAAATATTCATATATCCTAATCGTTGTTTTCTTGAAGAGTAAACTTCGATGGTTAAATATCTCCCGTTCTCAATGGGTATGAACTTCGATTTAAAATATAATTCTACACGAAGAAATGTTTCTGACATAAAAAAAATTCAAAAACGTTTACAATTTAAGATTAAAAAAAGTTTTTTAAGAGATCATATTTTATGACAAGAATTGCAGTTAAAAATCAGCACTGTCTTATTAATATGCTTTCACAAGCTTCTATGCAAGCACGTGTTGTGTCTTAAACCTTACAAAGAATACACAGAATTTTTTTTACCACTTATCACTTTAGTGAATTAGGAATGTAAAATGCACTAAAAAAAACCATCTTTGTTATTTATATGCTTCAGATGTTCAGAACTTATCAATTTGAAAACTTAAATAACTCACATATTTGGAAACTATCTTAAAAAACTTCCATCCCATTTCTAAATATTAAAGAAATTCGTCCCTTTATAAGTTATAAACAAAAACTATATTATTAATAATCTAAAGAAGACATGCAAAATTTCAGTGGGTGTTTATGGAATACTTTAACGGAATTCAACTCTCCAACAAGTTCTCAAAAATCTCAAAATACGCACACGAACTTTAACTTGGTATTTGTATGCATTGTATACTGTCGCCATAAGAAGCAATTTCAAAGCTTCTGAAGAACATAATTTGTTTTTCAGATAGGTTTTTTCGGGACCTCCTGAAAAACCACATTCGAGCTGAGGTTAAAACACCATTTATTGCAGAGCTTTAACCTGGGCGGTGGAAACAGTTAACAAGAAACATCTTTTACGAGATTCGCTACCTCTGCATTTGTATTACGATTGAGCCAACTGCCATATTATTCGAATAGTTTAATAATGTTCGGTGCAAGAAGAGTTGTTCCGGCCCGGTGATCGGTGAAAGTAGTCGTAATAAGCAAAGCGTGTGGTGCATAATAATAGTTCATAACTCAAACGGACCAAATTGCAAAGGATTAAACTTTTCACCTTCCAATCCTAATGGTTGCGAACGTTCACCTGACATTCTGGCGTGGGCGGGGAACATGACTGCACACTGACGACGCGACGTGAATGAAATAAAATCCTCCTAAGATGTCACGGAAACCGAGTTAGAAAAGGTTTGGAATCTGACCTTCGCTGACATCAGGATTTGTTGACAATGGGTGCTGAGGTTTGTTGGGATCCACCCTACCTTGATGCCTGCATTTTTATCTTCGACTTCGCATCATTTCCCTGGTAATGATCTTTTTTTTTACTAATGGACTAAAAAGACCGCTGATGTCGGCCTGTACAACGTTTGGGTTCTGTGTCTGCCCAATATCTTTTGAGGTAAAATATTGTTCCGATCTAATCATTTTGTCACAATAGCAATAGTTTGCTTATAGATAATCCTATGGAAATCGCCAAGAATTAAGATTATATTGCACTAAGTTTATGTGGAGCACCTAAAGAATATTCTTGGGTCATTTTACATAAGAAAGCGATCGACTTCGTTTTGCACTTCTCTTTGGCTTATATTGCAATAGAGAAGCAGAATGCAAACTTAATTAAAGTTATAGATGTCACACAACTAAAATAAAATGAAAAATTAATTGTAAATTCATGCAATATATAGAAACATCGATGAATTCTAGTATATTTAAAAGTTCACTGATATATTTAAACAGAGTTTAGTTTTAAACACCAATAATCTATATTCTGAATAATAAACCTCTAAATTTTTTCTCCCCCGTAAAGCTGCAGAGACATGTACAACGACATTCTATGTCGTTCGTAGTTTTTTAAGTATCGTCAACCTGAGTTGCCAATGTCTTTAAGAGAGCATACGAAAGCAAAAGAAGACCGTTTTTTTTAAAAAAATCATGTTTTATATTCATAAATTTGAGTAATCTTATAAGTTATCATTTGAAATAGTTAACATTATTTAAATATACTAGTTAATATTATTTGAGTAATTATATTACTACATAAATGATCGTGTATTTTCTAGTGTGTAGTCATATTCCGTGCGCCTTTTTTCTACCATCTTGAACTTTCTTGAAGTGGTACAAATCAAAAGTACAAGTGAAAATGCTTCGGTCGCAGCTGTCAGGGCCGGCCTGAGAAAGTTGAGAACAGTGCGAATGCATAAGGCCCCGCGTTTCTGCAGACCCCGTGCCGCTGACATTTTTTTTTTAAATGAAAATTGATTGCACTGATTTATTTAACAAAATCAAAATTTGGCGTCGAGTTTTGCCTTTCAGGACACAATATTACACTATTTATTTCAATTGTATAAAAATTTTGTTACTGTTCCGAAATTATATTGACTTTACCAATTACCAAAGATCTTTCTCAAGATTGAAAATAATAAAAAAAAATTACTTGAGGTCTGACTTTCGTTAAGAACGATTTACACCCTAAGTCTTTTATCTATCGAATCCGAATTAACCAAAAAAAGATCAATTATGATGTTATTATCAACGAATTTGCTATAAAACATACAGGAAAATGAAACAAAAATCATATATTGTAAACTCATTCTAGTAAATTGCATACCTATTATTATTTATGAAGCAACTATTTTTGTTATTTGATTCATTAACGATTTTGTGTGATTGAAATATTAACAAAACAATAGTTTAATTATTTATCATTTTCATGTCTTCCTGTAGTCTTTACTATATCAAATCGTGCAGTGTAATAAATAGCAAAATGCAATAAATTATTTTGTTGTATGAAATTTATTCCAAGGCCCTGCAAGTCAACTCTGCACCAGGTCTCGCTTTTGTTTAGAGCTATTCAATTTGAAATTAGAAAGACGATTACTCTTTTAAATTTAAAATGACTGAAATTTAGGTTCTCTAACCATGAAATAATGCTGTTTAACGTCTCGCAGTGCTATGGCGCGAGTTTTATTGCTGGTGACGTCAGAGCGTTACCGAGGGACAGATCTGGAGTATTATATTAGTAATAAAAAAAAACTGCCTGAATGAGGGATGGAGATCTTGACCTTGAACAATAATCCAATTCTGAAGTACAGCTAATAAAATAAATAAGCTACTTAATGATATGATGCATGCGTAATTTTTCTCTGAAACAATAAATCTGCCAACCAATTTTCACGAATCATTATGTCCTTTAATTGCCCAATTATTCCTCTAAATCCTATTCCATGTATTAAAAAGGAAGAACGATGAAAAGTCAGAAATTTAGCTAACGACAGCTTTGCAACATTTGGGATTTCAACTAAAAATAAAGTTCTCGAGGACGAATTTTTTCAGAGGTTTTTTATTCCGAAATTCAGCTATCGAAGATGAAAAAAAGGCTGCATTTTATATATATGTGTTCCTTTTATTCAAGATTTTGTTAAAAAAGTAGATGCATTTAATAAATGAGGAATGTCACTAAATGGATTACTTAAAATTCATATTTAAAATCTCGAGAATACTGCGAGTGTGCTTTTGAGATCATTTTAATTATGAAGAATGTTTCTTGTTCTGTAGAGAATTATTATATTTTTTTGAAAAAATCAATTACAACTAAAAACATTTCAACAATATCTAAATTAAACAACGATACGTTCCGCAATATTTAATGTGAAATCTTTTGTAAAGGCAAATGTTTTGACTCAATGCACATGGAACTGATCCAAATAGTGAGTTATTTAATTTTTAAATATAAGCACTTAGTTTTTTAAGCTCTTCGTAGCATCAACAATGTTTCATACAGCTATAGATATTGAGTATATGTACTTCAAAAATATTTTTAAAAAATAGCCTAATTTTATTTTAAACTATTTTCTTTCTACTCTGAACACCTGAACGAAGGAGATAAGTTTCGTTTGGTTTTAATATATCTCCAAAGACAACCTTAAAGCCCTGTGAGCCATATCCCGCCCCAAACCGACTCATTTGACACAGGCCGAACTAAGGCGGTTGCGAGCGCCTGGGTGAATTTTACGGCAGAAAATTAGTTCCTTTCTTTGTTGACGATTAATCGCGCAACCGAGGGTGTTGTCCTCCTGGAATTTCTGTAGAGTATGGGAGAATTTCATTCTGATTTCATGAATGAAAATTTACTCCAGTTTTTAAGGCACTTGAATTCTCACTCTAGCCGGGTTCAAAGAGTTAATTAAGATTGATTATGAGCTAAGGGCAAAACGAAGAAAGGCGCAAATTTTAGTAACATCGTGATGAAATTTGGCGACTTCTTGCCAAATTTCAAGTAACAGTAAAATCAGAAAATTTACGGTTCTGGATGTTATACAAATGTATTTTAGCACCAGTTTTACCAACTTGTGGGAGGGTTAATACTCTGGTTCCTAAGACCATTGGAACAGAGGGACCGCCCGAGTTCCTCTTTCAAAGATAACCAAAATTCACTTCCTTCCTTATTAACCGCAATGACAGCTGACACTCTCCGAATTCTAAGAACCCCTCTATTCCCCAAACCCTTCTGGACGAGCCAGTATGACAAAGAAAGTCTGCGCTGTGGGTGTGAAATCAATCACACTTAAAGAAAGGGGTGGGAACTTCACAGGGATATTCGAACGTTTCCGACGGCCGTCGTCGTTTGATTGTAAAGACGTTTTGGACGTTCCCGCATTGTAAAAGTTAAGGGACACGAAAATGATGATTAGAAGACACGCAACATAGCTGGTTGGGAACGCTTTCATTAGGCAGGGAGGTGTTCGGCAAGTGAACTGCAGTTTCTGTTCTGCTCTCAAGCAGCCAAAAATATTTCGTTGCAAATGTTAGAGCTGATATTTCTCGAGACCACCTGATAAGTAAATGTATATGGCTCTTAATGTGGTAGGTAAAGAATATTTTATATTTCGACAGCAAATCCTGCAGGAACTTTCCAAATAAGAATATGTTCCTCTTTGGCTGATCCATCAATTTGATTCCTATATGATTCGGTTCCCGTTCATTTTACAAATGAAATTTGGTAATACCTAAACATTA
>BGPR01009082.1:0-59640 GCA_013235015.1 Araneus ventricosus
TAATTAAGTTCCAAAAAGCGAATAATATAGTTGAGGAATGTAATGAATGCGAAACAGGGTACTTCATGCCGTATCGGAGCGTAGTCAGAAAAGATAAAAGTACCACACAGGTTCGATTGGTATTTAATTGTTCGAGTTCTAAAAGAGGTGATTTATTATTAAATGACTATTTAGAACAAGGTCCTAATCTGAATCCAAGTCTATTAGATGTTCTTTTAAAATTTAGAATATTTAAGGTAGTTTTTTGTGGAGATATAGAAAAAGCCTTTTTGATGATTGGAATAGCCGAGGATGATCGTCGTTATTTAAGGTTTTTGTGGAATACGAATGATAAAGGTAAAGAATATGTGGTGTTGCAAATGAATCGCGTTTTGTTTGGAAGTAGATGCTCACCATTTTTGTTGAGAGCCACAATCAGATATCATGTCAGAAAATATCTTGAAATAACCCAGATTGCGTCGACATGCTGGACAACGCGTTATATGTGGATGACTTGTGCTACGGGGCTAAGACGGTTCAAGAGGCTTTGAGTTTGTATGCAGGGGCGGTTTCTATCTTGAAAGATGCGAGTTTTCACTTGAGGAAGCTATGCACGAATTCTAGGGAATTGCAGGCATTGTGGATTCAAAATGGTTTGAGTAACGAGGTTGGGTTTGAGCATGATTGTAAGTTGAAGGTTTTGGGTTTAGTGTGGAATCTGGATGAGGATTGTGTGGGGTTGATGCTACGCCTTTGTTAAATAGCTTGGAATCGATGGGGAATACAAAGCGATCTGTATTGAGTACTGTTGCTAGGGTGTTTGATCCGCTGGGATTCATTAGTCCGTTTGTTGTGCGCGTTAGAAAACTTGTGCAGGAAATATGGGAAAGAGGGGTCGATTGGGACTCCAAATTGCCAGATGATTTGAGAATTAAGTGGGAGAAGTGGTGTTGTGAAACTGGTTGTTTGTCGGACGTGCGAATAAATAGGTGTTATTTTTCTAACTGGGATAGGGATGCTGGTGGAATTGAGATGCATATATTTTGTGACTCGTCGCAGGTTGCATATGGAGCAGTTGCGTATTTTAGGTGGGAAACCACATCGGGAGAGGTTGGTGTGCGTTTTGTTATGGCGAAGAGTAGATTAGCACTGTTGAAAAAATTGAGTTTACCTAGATTAGAGTTGATGGGAGCACTGGTTGGCGCTAAACTGTGGAAACATTTGTCGGTTGTTTTTAAGAGTTTGGTGAAAAGGGTTGTTATGTGGACTGATTCTGAGATTTGTTTGCATTGGATTAAGAGTTCAGCTACGGAATGGAAACAGTTTGTGTCGAATAGAGTAGTTGAAATTCAGGATTGCGTGGTTCCTGATAGGTGGTTCCACTGCCCAGGTTTGGAGAACCCGGCTGATCAGCTGACCAGAGGAGTTTCGGCAGTGTCACTAAAAAGTGATGTTCTGTGGTGGAGTGGACCTCGATGGTTGAAATCAGAAAGGTACGACAGGCCCCAACAGAAATTCAGAGTGCCAGACGAGTATATACAAGAGAAAAGAATCGTCGTCCATACTGCGATTGTTAAGGACGACCCATTGATTGACATTTCCATGTTTAGTAGTCTTACCAAGTTGCTGAGAGTCACTGCTTATGTCCAGCGGTTTCTTGGGAAACTTGGAGGCAAGAACACACAAACTGGTCCGCTGGTAGCGGCGGAGATCAGCGAAGCAGAGGAATTCTGGGTGAAGCAAGTTCAGCGTGAACACTCTGACTTTGAAATAACTCGTCTAAACCGAGGACAACAGATTCCTGCTGCTTCAAGAATATGGAGTCTTGCTCCTTATTTGCAAGAAGGTCTTCTTTGTGTAAAAGAGCGTTTGGAGAAGAGCGAGGTGACACAGGAAGAAAAGCACCCAATACTTATGCCCAGGTCTAAATACACAGATCTCTTGATCTTACACGAACACAATCGAGGGTTCCATTTAGGTGTGATTGCTACTTTATCCAGACTAAGAGAAAGATTCTGGATACGAAGGGGCCGACAATCAGTGAAAAGTGTCTTAAAGAGCTGTCTTGTGTGCCGTAAATACAGTGCGAAGCCTGCAAGGCAACAGACGGGGCAATTACCTCAAGACAGGGTGGTTGCTTGCCCCCCCCGTTCACTACTGTAGGTACAGATTTTACTGGAGCAATAACTGTGAAGACGACCGAAGGTGCTTTACAGAAGGTGTGTATTGTGCTTTTCACATGTGCTGTAACTCGAGCGGTTCACCTTGAAGTGGTTTCTAATATGAGCGTTAAGAGTTTTATTATGTCATTACATCGGTTTTGGCTCGAAGAGATTGCGTAAAGGTATTTTATTCTGATAACGCTCAGACCTTCCGAAGTTCATGCGAAATCCTCAAGGGATTCAAGAGTATAATAAGGCAACCTGAGCTGAAGAGTTTTATCACTTCTGAGGGCATATCATGGAAGTTTATTCCAGAGCGTTCTCCATGGTGGGGAGGTTTCTGGGAACGGTTGATGCGAAGTATTAAGGAACCACTGAGAAAAACGCTTGGAAGAGTATTGTTGACTTTGGAGGAATTGTCAACTATCTTAACAGAAATTGAAAGTGTTATTAATAATCGACCTATTACTTACGACAGTGATGAGTTAGATGAACCGCGAGCTCTAACTCCCTCTCATTTCTTGCTTCCCGGACACCGAAATACTGGATTTGTACCGAAATAGTTTTTAGATTTGTTCGTATCTGCATCTGATCGTGTAACTTTGAGCAGACGTAAACTTTTCGATCCGAGAAACTTGTGAAAACTTCAAAGGGGAAACTAAGAAGAGCAGTGCAGTTGCTGTACCCTTTGGAAATATAATTGTTTCTAAATTTTAGGTTATTTGTTATTGTCTATTGTTCTCTATTGTTTTGTATTATACTTGAAGAATTAATTGCATGAAATTAACCTTTTCTTGAATTTTATTTCTATTTGGAATTTGAATTTAATGTTGATCATAATTTTAAAGTATTTATGAATTTTTATCTTTGAATGTATTTTATAGAGGAATATGTACATTGCCATGTACAGGTGGGGAGGATGTTGAGAAATGAACCAGCTGAGGGCGCCACCTCTAGCTTGGCACGCCAGAGGGCGTTGCTTTTATAAATAAAAGCTATATAAAGAGTGTGGTTTTGATGAAGTGTGCGTTTGGCTGGTTCTCCATTCCCTGTGTGCGGTTGGATGGATATTTGTTAATGGGTTTGAATTGTAGCATGGTCCGTAAGATTTTATCTTTAAAGTTTTATTGTTCTCTGTTTACTTAGTTTAGTTGTTAATTGTGTTTTATTAAATGAGTTTTGGTTTATTAGTGTGTTGGTTTGTGATTTAGTGTAGTGGTTTTATTATAGCCAGAACTGACAGCTTCCAAAGTGCGGCTTTCACCTTTAAAGCCCAAATAATATTTTATTTGGGCTTTAAAGGTGAAAGCCGCACTTTCTTTAAAAAGACTTTCCTCGGTGTTTGAAAGCGAAAAACCCATAGGTTTGGAAGGTAAAGCACTAAGTGATTGGACTACAAAATGAGGATGCAGTCTCGTATGAAAAGCTGTCACTCTCTGATGAACAGGCCTTGGAATATGCCAATGATGATAATGATAAAACTTTGTGGGAAAGATATCCAACTTTTCTGGACAAGCTGAAGACCGGAAAATAGATTCAGGGAACGAGCTACGCAATCTCCGGCTTTGTGAAAAGGAGAAGAAAGTGATTATATTGCCTGAGCAACAGGTTTGGCAACAAAATATGCATCTCTTGGTCTTGATGTGATTGAACGAGAATTTGCCTTCTATGTGGTGTGAGGGTTGAAAGGAATATATGCTAAGGTCCGTGAAATATTGAAGACTCAACGTGAAAAATCCATTGACGACCTTCTGGAAACTATACGTGAATAAGAAACCCTACAAAATAATGTAGGAATGCCAGCTGAAGTTTTGAATCCAGATTTGGCATTCACAGCTGTTGAAAGATAACGACAAAAGAGAGTGTGTTATTTCTGCCGTAAACTTAATCATGTTATGAAAGATTATTTTATTCGGAAACGAATCGAGGCACAAAAGAAATCAAGGTTCTATAACTCGTCGAGGGAAAATAGGACTTAGAGGCCTTGGATTTATCTTCAGAAGAACAGGAGACGTCAACTAAGCATGTGTGGATTTTAGACAGTGGAGCGTCTACACAAATGGTGAAGGATAGAATTTGGTTCGAGAACTTTGTTTCATCTGCTAGTGAATTGTTTTTAGCCGGTAAAGACTCTAAATTCAAGTCTTGTGGTCTAGGTAATGTTAAAGCTAAAAATGTATATAAAGGAAATCGTATCAAAATTGAAAATGTAATTTATGTGCCAGATATAAGATACGATTTGATTTCTTTAACAACATTAATGTCGAAAGGATTTAAGTGTGTTTCTAAAGTTGACTCTATGTTTATAATTGATAAACATGGTAATGTTGCAACAAAAGCATTCAAGAGAAATAGATTTGAAGCCTTTAAATGAATATAATATTGAATGTAACTTAGAAGAAAATCTTGATGATTCATATGAAATGTGGCATAAAAGATTATGTCATTTAAATCAGCAATAAATGCTACAGATGAAGTCAGTAATAGATTTTAACTTAAATTCTAATTTTCAGTGTGATTCATGTAACCTAGGTAAAATTACGAGGAAATTTCACCCTCCTATTACTAATAATCAAAGTAATGATGTATTAGATTTAATTCATGCTGATCTTTGTGGTCCTGTACATGTAGAGTCATTGGGAGGCTCTAAATATTTCTTAATAATTGTAGATGACTATTCAGGAATGTATTTTAGTTTTTTCTTCAGGAGTAAAACTGAAGTGTTAAGTACATTTGAATGTTTAAAGCAAAGTATGAAAACTTCCGTGATAAACGCATTAAGCGTTTACGTATCGATAATGGTCTAGAATTTCTTAATAAAGAAATAACTGCATATTTGAATAAATTTGGTATTATGCACGAAAAAACTATACCCTATAATGCTGAAAGTAATGGTAAAGCTGAACGCGCCATAAGGGTAACTGTTGAGCGAGCTAGAATTGCTCTCTATGAAAGTAACTTACCATTGAATTTTTGGGCTGAAAAAGTAGCCTATAGTACGCATGCATCAAATTTGACACCCAGTAAAGGAAAGGCTAAATTACCTAATGAAATTTAGGAAGGTAAAATTCATAAACTTAGTTATCTTAAAGTTTTTGGAATTCTAGCTTATTTTCATGTCCCTGAAGTCAAGCGGAAAAACTTTCAGATGCCAGGCAAACGTAGAATAATGTTGGGTTATGCGAGACAAAGACGTGGATATAGAATTTATGATATCGAGCAAAAACGCGTAATTGAAGAAAAAGTAGTTAAGTTTAATGACAGTGTAAAAGGTTGTAAATATCTAAATAATTCCCCTGAAAATTTGTCGGAAATTGATATTTTAATTAATAATGAGAATGTTAACGTTAAATTTAATGCTAAATCTGTGCATTTGGATAGCAATCCTGGGTCTGCAGATACACATCTAGATGAGATTGATTCCAAATTTGTCGTCCAATAGGTTCGAAAAGGAGAGATCTGAGGAGTTAAACCGAAAACGCATTCTTGAAATTGAACGAGACTTATTAAAACGTGGTGTTAGAAAGTCTGAGCGATTAAAAGAAATGAAAAACGCGAATATTGTTGAAATTCCTAAGGATTATTTTGAAGTCCAATCAAACCCAAATTGCCCTAATTGGAAAACTGCAATAGAGGATGAGATAAAATCCTTAAATAAACATGAAATCTGAGAATTGGTTGATAAACCTGATAATATTATGATTATTAAAAGTAAATGGGTTTACACAATTAAAAAGGACTCAAAAACTCCAAAATTTAAAACTCCATTTGTTGCTGCTGGGTTTAATCAAGTTAGAAACGTAGATTATTTAGAATCTCTCTTATCCACCTGTTGTTAATACTTTTCGTCTTTTAATTGCTTTAGCTGATAATCTAAATTTATCTGTGAACTTTTTTGATGTGAAAACTGCCCATCTTCACATTAATCTGGGGGAAGCGGTATAAATGACAAGACCTCCTGGTTACGAGTTGGAAACAGAGGGTAAAGTATGTAGATTAAAGAAAAGTATTTACGGGTTTCCGCAGTCCAGTAGAAATTGGTATTTTAAATTAAAATCTGAATTGGAAAAAATTGGTTTGAAAGAAATTGGCTCAGATAATTGTGCGTTCGTAATGATAAATAAAAATGAATTTCTTGTATTGTGTATTTATGTCGATGACATTGCGTTGTTTAGAAATAATATTGTACTATCGAATAGTGCAATTCAAAAATTGAAAGCTATTTTTGAACTTAAGGAAACTACTGAGAATGAAAAATTCCTAGTAATTGAAGTGCGTAGATATAAAGGTGGTTTTAGTTTATCTCAAGTTTAATATATAAATATTCGTTTAGAAAAATATAACATGTCTTTGTGTAACTTTGTTAAAACTCCAATGTCAAAAACCAGAGCAGAGACATTTAAATTTAGCTAAGAAAATATTGAGGTATCTTAAAGAAACTAAGGAAAAATCCTAATCTATAGCAATAAATTTGGATGCATAAACGCCAGTTCAGAAGCTAGCTGGGGAAACGCGGAGAATGGAAAAATCTTTTCTGGTAATGTTTTAATGTTAGGAGATTCGTTAGTTACCTGGAAGTGTAATAAACAAAGATACGTTTGTTTATCAACTTGTGAGGCGGAACTTTGTGCTCTTGCGGAAACTGCTAAAAGCGTGTTGTGGGCAACAAATATTTTGAATGAATTTAATTGTTTTTCTTTTATAGAATCGTGTGATATCTATCGACTGGTTGAATTATGCGAAGTCTTCATCCAAGACTAGACATGTGAACTTAAGATTTCATTTTGTTAAAGATTTAATTTCCTGGTGCGAGATGCAGATAATTTTTGTACCGACTGAAGAAATTGTTTCTGATTTTTTAACAAAGACTGTTACTCATGAAAAATTTATTTTTTTGTTGTTATAAAATTGGATTGTTGTAATTTATAAACTTGTATCGTTCGCAGGGGGGTGTTGGATGCAAGCGTTGGCGAACGATAGCAGTTTATGCAGATTCAGCATTGCTGATTGGCGCTGTCGTTTCGCTCGCTTGTATTTAGCTCTTATCCTCTGCGAAACTTTATAAGTTCCTGTTCACTTGTACCTGTCTGTGTGACCGCCTGAGTTGTGCATCTTATTCATGTTTTTAATAAAGACGAGCTTATGAATCGAAACTTGTATTCAATTCCCACGCTTCCTCTTAGTTTTGCTTAAACTGAGATTATGAAAAATTCTGCACTAGAGAATACAACGTATGAGATTTATTTTTATATGTGTTATTTCCCTTGTTTCTGTAAGTGTGTATTTGCAGAAAATTGAATTCTTTAGATATGATATCTTCTCTTCAAAATAAGATCTACAATAATGGTATTTTGAGCATTTATTCATTTTCTAGTGCAGTATAAAATGAAAGTAGCACTGAATTTACTTTGTCTCATAATTGTATTTAAAAATATTATTTTGGGTTTGAGTTGCGAAGAGCAGTCAAAAACGGATTAATTAAATTAATCTGTGCATAGTTTGTTTCTTTCGGTGTAAAATAATAGGAAATTTGCAAAAAATTAGAAATAAAACAGAATCAATTTTTGTTATTTATGTTGAGTTAGATTGTTGATAGATTATAAAATCTTTGTTTTAAAAATATTAATAAATATTTGTAAAAAATAATAATTTTAACTGAATTTCTTGTTAGTTATAATCTAACTAATATTTTCTTTTCTTATTTTCTAACCGTACTGTTGTGAAAATCTTCAACCCAAAACACGGCCAGAAATAAAAAAAATTAAGAAAAAGTTTCATAATTTTTTCAATCATTATGTTTTCAGTTGAGAGAAATTTAAACAATTTGTTTCAGAAACTGAAGGTAGAGGCACATAAGACATGGCTGAAGCTCATGTAGCAGTAGCTTTCAGCTTCGCCATTACCCATGAGGGTATAAATATAAACTATGACAGAGAAGTAATGAATTTGATATGGAGCAATGGATTACGATCATGGAAGAAAAGGATTGCTCGTTTTATGGTAAGTAGATATACAATGCTCAAAACAATTAGGGGATATTGTGAGTTCGGTATAAAACTAACAAATAATCAACAACTTTTTTAACAAAAATAAAATAAAAGAGGTTAAAAAGGAAAATTATAACGTTTACAAAGCTGGAAATATGTAAATTTTGTCTGTGACGTAGAAAACTACGCTTTTTAGATAAGAAGTAAAAAGTGACCTGCAGCATTCCTTATTGTAGGATTATATTAAAAATAATCGACACGTGTTGAATGTTTTGTAACAGTGAAAACGATGTCTCAACATCATGACTTAGCTGAATTGTTAGGCTGGAGGGTCATCGGTCGTTTAGAGGCGGGTCAAACACAATCCGTTGTAGCGGAAGCGTTAGGAGTTTCTCCAAGTGTCATTTCCAGACTATGGAATCGGTTTTTGAAAACTGGAAATGTTCACCGAAGAAAAGGACACGAACGTACGCAAACAACAACACAAAATGAGGATCGGTATTTAACACTAACGACCAGAAGAAACTTCAGTATGAATGCCACTCTATCGCAACAGCAACTTCAGAGGGCTACTGGTACCAGAGTTTCGACTCAAACTGTTCAAAACCGACTCCATCACATTGGTTTGTATGCTCGAAGACCTATGGTTCGTGTTTCATTAACAGCAGGCCACAGTGCTGCCCACAGAAGGTGGGCCTAGAGCATCTGAGATTGGGACGAGTTTTTGGAGCAACGTGCTCTTCATGGGCGAGTCCCGGTTTAGTGTAGAACCTAAAAATATGCGTTTTATCATCTGGAGAGAACGTGACACTCGGAATAATCCTGCATTTGTGCATGAAAGTGCCCGATTTGGCGGAGTTATGGCCTGGGCCGGTGTGTCTATCAATGACCGCACCGACCTGTACATTATCAGGAATGGAACACTGACGGCTCAGTGGTATAGGGATGATATCTTCAGAACTATTGTGGTCCTTTACGCTGCAGCAATTTTGAATGAATCCCTTCTCATGGACGATAACGCCAGGCCATATCGTGCTCGGCAAATGGAAAATTTCTTTTTCGACGAAGGAAACCTTCGAATGGAATGACCTGCATATTCCCAGACATGAACCCAATAGAACATATTTGGGATATTCTAGGAAGAAGGGTTGTAGATCGCTTATCATCCCCAGAAACAATTCTTCAGTTGTAAAGCTCTCTTCTACAGGAGTGGGGGAGAATCCCTCAATGATAACCTCATCGATTACATGCCTCGTAGGTTGAATGTAGTAGTAGTAGGTGTGCGACATTGCTTTTGGACAGAGGAAAACATACCCCTTATTGAAACTCATTTTTACCCGAGAAATCTCATTTTTTGTTCGTTTGTATAATACGCACGCAGCGTGCATTGTTTGTTTACCGACAAATATGTTCAATAAAATTTAATTATTCCTTGTACGTTTCGTCGTTTTCTTTTCTCATATCTTACAACACCTATAGATTATATATGAGTCAAGAAAAAATTTCCTCATCCGCAGTTTATATCAAAAATTATAATATTCCCTAATTGTCTTGAGCAGTGTATAAATATGCCCCACATTTCATTTATAATTAGAAATTTAAATTTTTATGAAAAAAATATTATCACATTGTTTTATTATTATATTGCTTCTTAAATAATATCCATTGAACTGTAGACGCAATTTTTAAGTGGCTTGTAGCTATACTTCTGGATTTGTCCAAACATTCAACGTATCTGTTTATATAAATATGAAATTTATATTAAATGAAGTATATATGTGTTTATTAAGTTTTGTATTTGTAAATTGTGTAAATATGCAGAGTTCCAAACATATTTATGTTAACAAATAAATGGAATAAAATTTATACTATCAGATATGTGAACATAAATGTTGCCAATAAGTTTAAGATTAGTTATCCCATATACTACTTAATTTTACATTTGCTAATTCTTGATTTCATGTAATTTTTGTTTAATTCATTAAAATTAAAATTCTTTGAGTTTTGAAACATCAAGAAAAATTAAAAATACAAACCAGAAAATATTAAATGAGTAAAAGCTTCACTCGTAAGTTGTGCTTTTTAATTCTACTGATAACATGCTTACATTGTATGTTTTGCCTCTGTCATTATAATTTCAACACGAATTTCATCTGAAAAAGTGAAAGAAAAAGTTGTTGTCTATGTTTATAAATATCATTATTCTAGTTTCCTACTTCTTAATTATTTTATTATATTCTATTATTACAGTCTTATCTAAAAGATTAAATATTTCCGTAGGTTGTAATTGCAATTAGGTTGTTTTCACTTGAAATAATACTGTACTGTTTTTTAATTCAAATAATTATTTTAATCAGCTATTAAATTATTGTTCAAAGCTGACTAAAAGAGAAAAATTATTCATTTTCAAAATTTAATTAGATACTGTAAACCCTTTGTTTAATGGATCTCAAATAAATGGATTTCAGATTTAGTATACAGAATTTAACTTATGCTCTTGAACTTTTTTCACCCTTCCAATACACATTTGTGAGGAGTTTTTGATTACGAATACAGAATTGTCATTAAATATTTTGCGCTTTTGCTACATAGCACAATTTTGTGTAATATCATATTTATTATTTATGACACACTTACTCCTATTGTGTATCAGTTAATATTCTTTTTAATGATTGTTTCATTTATCTATTAATGCATTGTTTTTCAGTCCCATTGAAATTTAAGTATACTTATCTTTACTAATGAAGCCTACCTATTTTAAGAAAATTTTAAAAGTAGAAAATAATATTTGTCTGTGTAAGATATGGGGCCCAAATATCGTCTAAGTTCTTATTATCGCCCACCACTGTTTCTTCTTAATTTTTAGAGGTGTGTGGTGGACACTACCAGAGATACAAAGCTCCCCCTTCAGTAGTTTTATGATGAAACCATTTGTACCTGTGATGCTTTTTTCTTTTTTCCGGGTATTTTTGTTGATTTTCGTGTAAAAAGAGTTAATAATCATGTTTCATTATTTTTAGTATAATGAGTAAAGTTCAATTTATAATGTTATATCACTTGAGGAAGTAATAGTGAATAAAATTGGCTACATTTTAGTGTAATTATTTCTCAAGAAATTTTAGTGTTAGGTTGTTCCCAACATCGCCCATTTGAGTGGACCTAATATCGCCCACCTGACTATCCCCATTATCACTCAAGCCCTTTACGCTGATTAGATATTAGCTAATATTTCTGCTTCCGGAATAACTGTATGAAATAAATGCCGGAAAGGAACGACTCTTCTGATTTCCAGAATATCTCCATACTATCTATTTTTCTCAACAAAAGGCAGAGGCAGTCCGTATTTCAATTACAGTCACGTTGAATCCGTTGATAATAAATGACCGCCAAACATTCAACTTATTTATCCATCATAATTAGGTAATTATTAACATATTTCAATGTTATTTTTCTGTTTTTATGTTAAGTAAGAGCTATTTTTTTTGTTCGTTAGGCGTAGTAATTCGTTAACTGCAAGATCGCGTGGGCTCGGCGTTAACTCTTTTAAGGGACACAACATTAAATAGAAATTTTTAGCTTCATGGTTGATGTCCTGTCATCTGAAAATAAAATATGTTTATATATAAAGATTTTATATAAATTGTTCAAACTTTGGTATTTCACAGTCATAGAAAGGGCCTTATTCTACGGCGCTAGTGTATGGGGTGGGGACTTATCTAAAGAACAAATTTCTAGATTGCACTCTATTCAAAGGATTTTTCTTTTGAAATTCTCTATACCCTTTAGAACAACTCCAACAAATACTCTTAACGTTATCTTGGACATTCCTCCCTTATATATTGTAGCCAGATCTCAGATTTTGAAGTTCCAAATTTGGAACCTAAGATCCAAAGATGAATATAGAGAT
Source organism: Araneus ventricosus (assembly GCA_013235015.1). NCBI lineage: Eukaryota > Metazoa > Arthropoda > Arachnida > Araneae > Araneidae > Araneus > Araneus ventricosus. Next base: position 12,036 of record BGPR01009082.1, read on the forward strand.
ATAAGATTATTGACTCCGGGAATAAAAATTTAGATTTGAGTCTTCCGGGTGAGGAGGATTTCGTGGTGTACACCTATGGATCTAGTATTTTTGACAATGTTGGATTCTCGGTGAGGATCTTCGATAATGGGTTTCTCCTGCTCGTTGTTTGTTTCAAATTAAACTACTTTAACTCCGTTTTTAAGACCGAGTCTCGGAGATTAATTATGCCGTGTGTTAATTATGCCTGGAGAATGGGGTTAGGATTAAATAATTTTCGGATTTCTGGTCGGTAGTAATTCTATTAAATCTAGTTTTGTTTTAAATATAAATGAAAACATTGTCAGGGCAAATGGTATTGTCAATCTCACCAGGGCAAATGGTCTGGTCAATCTTACTTGGGTGCGAGCACATTCTGCAAACCGAGGGAATGAGCTGACCGATCATTTTGCAAAAAATACTACCGATTTTGGAGAAATGTTGAGAGTTCAGGCACGATATTTGTTGAGGGAGAAGAAAGTCGTGAAATTAGCACACTATAAGGACAGCTGGTTAAATATCTAGTTCTACAGATTGACCACACTAGAAGGGAAGATGATTATATATTTAGTTCAACAGTTTAACCACAGCTAGGGCGGGTGATATTTTATGAATAAAGGATAATTGCAATGACGAGTGGCTGAACCATAGTTGGGTTGGACTAATCCTTGATATAAGTGAGAGAAGCCTGCTCCTACTCAGATCTTTTCTCGTAATGAATAACTTTTTGTATGGATTTGTAGGCGGCGCTTAAAGTGCGCGTTACCTAACAATAGTTAAAAAAAGTCCAGTCATGGCACACCGGGAACAGGGATCAGCACCAGCCACCAACCTCCTGCCATCAATTCCCCTTCAGCTACCAATCGCTCCCGCCACCAACTCAACCAATTCTTAGAGAGGGAATTTTTAAGATAAGGAATTAAATATTTTTTATCTTTCTTTAGAACTTTGAAAATTTTTTCGAGTGATATTAGGGAATTATAATTTTCTCGGCTTTTGTTCAATTCGAATTGATCTATCCATTCTCATTTTATTTCGACAACTAAATATTTATTTTCATTTTTTATTTTCATTTTTATTTTCTTTTCAATTATTTTCATTATATTTATTTTCATTTTCATTTTTTAATTTTATTTTTATTTTTTAATTTTAAATTTCATTTATTTTTTCATTTCTTTTCAGGAAAATTTCAAAATATTACATTATTTTTCTCTTCTTAAATATAAAAAGTTTACTTTCACTCTAATTCTCATAAAATCTTTTTACAATTATATGAGTTTACAAGAATATATTCTTCGAATGAACCAGCTTCGATTTTTTGTTCTTACAAAGTTCAACGTCACTCTCCGTTTTGAGCTTATTTTTCAAATAACAAACAAGATTTTATAATATTCTACCATTAAATTAAAGAAGACTAAAAATCTCTTAGGTTTGAATAATGACACTTATCAAAACTTCTAATTATGAAATGAAAATTCATTAATTATTGAAATGATTATGTTTAAATTAATCAACACATTGTTGCATTCCCTTCTGTATCATTTAGAGTAGATCTTATGAAAAACATATCTAATTAATTTCTATAATAAGAAAGTTATCATGCTATCCTTTCCCATTATTGTCTCTTTTCTACCTTTTAAGTTACAAAATGTTACAAGTTATCGGTTTTATTATAGAAAATATATTCTTAAACTTAAATTCTTGTAAAAACATTTTTAAAAATCGCATAACTATTATTAGAATATATTCCTCTAATAAACTACCTCTAATTAAGTTTTTTACATGTTTTAAATTCCTTCAATGTTTTGAACATATTTTTCCAATAACGAATATGATTATAGAAAATTCTGTCGATAAAATATAAAACAAATCACATTAAAAATATCTTTGGTGTGATTAACTTTTTCTTGCATGTAGAAACCTGTTAAAATTAAACTTAAAATTTCAAGTTCTACCTGTTTTCGAAAATATTAAAACATAAATCTATTTTAAAGCTGACTGTTTAAGATGAAAAACTGTTCAAACTTAAAGAATTAAAGGTCATTCAAACACTTCCATATTGATTTTTTCTTTCTTCAAAGTAAAACCTTAGACACAGCTTAAACAAACAAATGACTCAATTCAATCTTTTTTCTCGCACATGTCTTAAATAAGCTTGCTTACGTATTTTCGAAGATTATCAGAAAATTGAGCATTTCAATGCATAATTAACCTCAACGCTTTCACTTAAATATATTCGTGTCCACACACCTTCACAAAGCTTCTAATTTCATTTATTTAAATGTATCAAATTCACTCTATCTTTTGAACATATTTTTTCAATGACGAATGCAATTATTGACAAAATATAAAAGCAATCATATTAAAAATCTCTTAGGTTTGATTAAGTTTTCTTGCATAGTGAAATTTGATAAAATTGAAGTTAAAATTCCAATTTTCTGCCAGTTTCGAAAATATCAGAAAATAAAAGTATTTTAAAGTTGACTGCTTCCGATGAAAAACTGTTCCAACTTAAAGCATTAAACCTGATTCAAACACTTCGAGATTGCATTCAATTTCACTTTTTCTGTTAAACACATATCTCATCTATCAAGACTTCCAAAGACTGTTTACGAGCCACTTCAAATAAAAGATTCAAAGAATTGCATTAAATATTAAACTCACGATTGCATTGTTACATCACAAATTATTTTATCTTAAAAATTTAGAGATTATTCGACTATACTCTTTATAGTTAACTCTAATCCTGCGTGAAACATTCCACTATTCTAACATTTTCGTCTGATTTTGATTACACATCCATGGCAGCAATTATTGTGTCATTTTAAGAACGATTCTCTTTTAAAGAAATTAACTGATTAAACATATCTCTCTTTCAACACTTAAAAAAAAATAATTTCGAGTTATTTCTGCTTTTAAAGATTTAGATTTCTTTTGACTTTCTTCCAAATTTCTCATTTCTTTCAATCGTATTATATTTCATATTTTTTTCCATCTGATTAGGTATATCTGACTAATTTTTCTTACATGATTGAAATTCACTTTGATTTTTGTTCACATTTCTTCCATTGATGGAAAACTTATGATTTTTTCTTGCGTAACGAAATTTGTTGAAATTAAACTTGAAATGTTGATTTTCTATCAGTTTCAAGAATGAAAAAAATGTGTAATTATTTTAAAGTTGGCTGCCTTGGGTAAAAACTTGTTTAGAGGTAAAGAAATAGACATAATTTTAACGCTTCAAGGTTTAATTACTTGCTCAAGCTTAAAAGTATTGGTTTTATCTTAACAAACAAATGTGTCGATTGATTCTTTTTCTCACTCATGCCTTAAATCTATGAGCCCGAGGGAGCCCCAATGTGTCCCCGTCGACTGAGGACGTTTTGGGTCGGCTTTTGAGTATTTTAGGGGAGTAAGGAAGTTCCCGAGGTCACCCGGGCAGATTATCTCAGCGGGGTGGAGAGAATTCTGACAGTGAGTGATATGCGTTTTTGTCAAGTCATTCCGTCGGAGGGTAGCAAATGAAAGAAGAAAGGACAGTTACTTACTAGATGAAATTATATTTATCAGAAGAAGAGTTAAATAAATCCAATTTATATTTTTTATACATTTCATTATGATCTGCATAAGGAAATTGTTAACTTGCTTTATGCAAAAGATATTAAAAATGTTCTTTTTAGTAAAAAATTTAAGAAAACTCTTTCCCTCCTTTTTAAATTCTTTTATCGACACTGACTGATCAATTGACACATTTTTTCGAACAGAAATCTTTCAGGCCAACTTTTTTTTTGAAAAGTAAATTTATTTACTTACTCATTTATTGTTTTTGTTTGTATTGCTACAAGCAAATTTTAACAAACAAAATAATTTATATTCCATAAAATTGTCGATTACTGTTTTTCTCAGCTTTTCATGATTTGTACATTTTAGGGAAATACGGTGACCATTAATTACTGTTAAAATCAACTGCTGAAAAACATAAGTTAAAAACTGCAAACAAGACATATGAATAGGATATTGAAATAAAGTTAAATTTGAGATATTTTGAAATTTAATTAAAAAACAATTATTGTTATAATGATTGTAAAATTAGAAACCTCTTGAGATACATGTGATTTTTAAAAACATTTCCTGATGTTATGCTAGTTCTCATTTTTTGATGAAAGTGCTATTTTAAATTTAGTATATACTAATTACGAAATTAATTAGAAGATATTAAATTTGGCATGTGAACTGATAATTTGATATGCTGTCAGATATGCACAATAGTATCTCTTAGTCTCAGCAATATTCGTTCGCTCTATATGAATAAAATGAAGAACATTTGAGCTATAGATAGTAAAAATTTTTCTCACCAGGAACCCTTTTTTTTGTTTTAATTGTGTTTTAAGTGCAAAACAGAAGATATATTTTTTAAGACTCCATAATTATTTGGAGATTCTCTTTGTGTTATCTTTGCTTCATTAGCTTCACAGAAGTCGAAATTCGCAGGGGGGAGGAGGAGAGAGGCTACAGTCTTTAACCTTTTATACTGACGCACGGCATTTTAAAATTAGAGATTTATTTTTAAATATTAAACTATCAATATATTTCGTTACAAAAATAATAAATTTTAATAATGAAATTTTAAACCTTCCCAGCAACGGTGTTTACAGTTTTGCTAGCCACACACGCAACGTTTAACTGTGCCTCACATAAAAACAAACGACGTTAATTTGACACAAAGTTCATATAATACATAGCTTAAGCGTTTTACAAGAAAATTAAGAACAAAAACAGCTGCCTTCTTTTCTTATTATTTAAAAATAAGCTTGCAATTTGAAGATATTGTTTTTCAAAATATATTTTTTGTAATTAATCATATTACTCGATACTTTTTAATGTGCTCTAAGTGCGTTTCTTTTCACGAACTATTTGAAAAAATAAAATAAATTTATTTCAACATAAATACAACGCTTATTAAGGTTTCAGGGACGTGCACACATACTTGAATAAACATGAATAACCTGCCGATATTCGAAAAAGATTTTTACGACTCATTTTGGGACTCATTTTAGAGAAATATACTGATCATTACTTAAGGTTGAAATTATTTGCTGATTAACATAGATAGAGGATTAAGCACAAAATTTATGAACAAGATATAAAAATAAATTTTAATTTGATAAACTTAATTTTAATTCTTAAAAAGTTTCTGCCAGTAATTGAAAAATTATAAACCGGTTGAGAAACACTTGTATGTGAAGAACAAATAATGATGATCGTATCATATTTAAAACGCCTGATTTAATAAAAATTTCCAATGTTATGCAAATACCAAATCCGTGCCAATTCGTGTAATATTAACTTAACATAAATTAATTAAAAAATATTGAATTTCACTCGTAAGCTAGTTTTATGTGCGGTCAGTTTGAGTTTGGTTTCGTGGCGCAAGAGCCATAAATTTGACCAAGCTGCGCCAAACTATGTAGAGATCCGTCAAGATAAAAGTATGAAATTAATATATAAAAAAATTAATGGGAAGAAAATACAAAAAGGAGCACTGCTTAAATATTTATGTGCTGTCAGAATTATACAGGAATATCTAATAGGTTCAAATAGAATTTTTCGCTATCTATGTATAAATTAAATATTTGATCTATAGGTAGTAATATTTTTTCTGCAGAATATCGTCAGTATGCATTTTTGTATGTTTTATTAAATGTTTGAATTTTAAAGTATTTAAATTTCAAAATTTGCAAATCAATGAATGAAGAACTAACGATTTTATTTCTCATTTATGCACGTATAGCACAGTGTGTAGTGAAAAAAAGCAGAAGATACTTTAACTTAAAGTGATAATTTAATTATTTGCATTTCAATAAAAAATGCGTTAGAACAAAATTATTTTGTTGAAGAAAAGGGGAAAACTAGATAAACTAATGGGCTTAAATGTGAGTATTATAATGTTTTTTTTCTGTTAAAATGAAGACCATCATACACTGAAAATGAAATTGTTATTCTTATAAAAACTAAGAAAATATTAATGAACAAAAAAGCTTTCTTAACAGTATTGCGAACTACAATACTCATGATTTGTAAAAAGTATTGATCTCCATTTTATGTCAAGATTTTAGTCAGTCATTTTGTGTCATACATTTAGAAAGTAATTATATTTGGATACATTACGCAAGAAGTATACAAAAAGTTATGGACGGAAATTAATCAATTGTAATGAATTAAATGTAATGAATTTAAAATATCACCTTTATATTTATCATTAAATTGTTTATACTTAAGTAATTAGGAAATAAATTTCTGCTAAAAATTCATGAAAACCATTTATGTTACTTCAATCGTTATTTTCCTATCGCTATTTTGCGACATGAGCTTTCTAAAATCTTTCCTTCTAACCGCAAATGACCACTAATGGTTGCCCTTTCACTGTTGATAAATGACCACGCAGCGGGCATTCCTCGTCCTGAAATTGCTCTCAAGGGAAGGACGATTCCATTCTGTTTCTACGACCGAAAATTTACCCCGGGCTTTGAGGCAACCGAATTTTCTCTCCAGCCGGGCACAAAGAGTTAATTCAGTTAGCATAAAAATAGATTGTTTTGAATATATCAATTTATTTTGTCAATGACATTCATTAAGTTTGTATTATATTATATTTCACCTTTCCCATGTTTCATGAAATTTTGTTATGTGAAAATTGTTCCAAAAAGGCTTTATTTTAGCGTTTTAATATTTAATCATTTTCTTAAGCTTAAAACTGTCAGAATTATTTTCATAAACGAATGCTTGAAAATTCAGTGCTTTCTATCAATAATTTAATGTCTATTTATGCTAAATGTCTATTTTATTCATAAAGAATTACAAAGACTGTAATTTGCTTCAAATATAAGATTAATGATAAATTTGAAATTTTGATTTTCTATCAGTTTCAAGAATAAAAAGATACGAAACTATTTTAAATTTGCTTACTTTAAGTGAAACATTTTTTTTAGTCAGATAAATTGACTTCGTTTTAAGAAATAACTTCTTTCAACATTGCCAAGAGAAAATGGACTACTCACTATCGCATGCTAATCAAACACGTGCAGATAGAAAATTCTTGTTGACGTTCCATTTAGATAAAAGATATCTCATTGGCTGCCGAGTTGCTTAAATAGTGACACACATGAGAAAAAGTTCATTCTGCTTCTTTCGTTTGAAAACATTTTTAAAATAGAGTCAACTGAAGCCACTTTACAAAATTCTACATTACCTTCACAAGTTCTCACTATTCCAGGCTGAGGTTATATAACCGTCGATCAACTGGATTCACCATTTAAAGATGACGATAATCAACTCTATTTTTGCACATTATGCGAAAAGACATTCATTCTTCCCAGCAGCTTGAAAAAGCATAAAAGACTGAGACACGGAAACAGCCACCACAGCTGTTTCAAATGCAAACGAACTTTTAAAAATGTCGACGGTCTGAAACGTCACAGTGTGCTGCACACGATGATAACGATGGTAATTCAAGGAATAAACGAAAGAGGCGAAGTTCATCTTCGCAAGCAGATCCCTCTGGTCTTCAAGCGGGTAGTGGTGAAAGAAAAAGACGTGAAATATGATTCATCTCCGCTATATCTTTTTCGTTATCTTTATGTGACCCCATTTTATCGTGCCCGTCTTTATAACAATTGATGAATTTGTAATTAAATAACCCTTCTTTAAGAAACGTATTTTATTCTTTTAAAATTTTTATTAGAACAGGTATTAAAGGTTTTGTAGGAACATTGTTTCCAGAAAAAGTATAAGTTAATTTTTTATCGCCACACACAGAAACTTTTCTAGGTAATGGAAATCTTTTGTCATAGATGACAACCGTAGCCTTTTCAGAAGAAAAGTATTCAATTTCTCTTTCCAATTCTTAAAATATTTGATCAGCTTCTCCCTTTAAAAAGTATTTTTCATAAATCACATTTAAATTATTTTCGTTCATAGTGAAGTGCAACTTTCATAGTATTAAATGCGGCTCTGGGTTTTCTTCTTGTACCATCATCACCCAATTGAAGATCGGGGGGATCTGCTCGCGGAGATGAATTTCGCCTCTGTCGTTTATTCCATGTATTACCATCGTTATCATCGTTGTGCAGCACACTGACGATTCAGACCGTCGATAGTTTTAAGAGTTCATCTGCATTTGAAACAACTGCGGTGATTATTTCCGTGTCTCAGTCTTTCATGCTTTTTCAAATTGCTGGGAAGAGTGACAGTATCGTCGCATAATGTGCAAGAATAGAGTTGATTATCGTCATCTTCAAAAGGTGAATCCAATTGTTCGACGGTTATAACCCAGCCTGGGTATATAGATGGGTTAAAAGCCTGGAATAGTGAGAACTTGTGAAGGTAATGTAGAATTTCGTAAAGTGGCTTAGTTGACTTCATTTTAAAAATGTGATCAAACGAAAGAAGCTGAATGAACTTTTTCTCATGTGTGTCACTATTTAAACAATTCGATGAGATATCTTTTATCTAAATGAAACGTCATCAAAAACTTTCTATCTGCACGTGCGTGGTTAACATGAGAGAGTGAGTAATTCATTTTCTTTTGGCAATGTTCAAATGTTATTTCTTAAAAGGAAGTCAATTTCTCTGACTAAAAAACAGTTTTTCACTTAAAGTAAGCAACTTAAGAATAGTTTCGCATCTATTTATTCTTGAAACTGATAGGAAATCAAAATTTCAAGTTTAACGTTAATCTTATATTTGAAACAAATTACAATCTTTGTAACTCTTTATGAATAAAATAGGCATTTAGCAAATAATGTTCTTTGATGGCTAATATTATTGAAGGAAAATTATATATTTCATGGAACCTTGAACTGTGGTAAAGAAATTAAATTTAGAGATAGAAAGCAGTGGATTTTCAAGCATTCGTTTGTTAAAATAATTCTGACATTTTTAAACTTAAGAAAATGATTAAATCTTGAAACTCTAAAATAAAGCCTTTTTTCACTAACTTGTAACAATTTTCACATAACAAAATTTCATGAAACATGAGAAAGGTGAAATATAATATAATATAAACTTAATGAATGTTATTAACAAAAAAAATTGATATATTCAAAAGAATCTATTTTTATGCTAACTGAATTAAGGAATGATTGAGAAAAAGAATCAATCGACACATTTGTTTGTTAACATAAAACCAATACTTTTAAGCTTGAGAAAGTAATTAAACCTTGAAACGTTAAAATGAAGTCCATTTCTTTAGCTTTAAACAATTTGTAATAAAAGACAGTCAACTTTAAAATAATTACACATTTTTTCATTCCTGAAACTGATAGAAAATCAAAATTTCAAGTTTAATTTCAACAAATTTCGCTACGCAAAAAAATCATACGTTTTCCATCATTGAAAGAAATGTGCCCAAAAATCAAAGTGAATTTCAATCATGTAAGAAAAATTAGTCAGAGTTACCTAATCAAATAGAAAAAAATATATAATAAAATACGATTGAAAGAAATAAAAAATTAGGAAGAAAGTCGAAAGAAATCTAAATCCCTAAAAGCAGAAATCACTCGAAATTATTTTTTTTAAGTGTTGAAAGAGAGATATGTTTAATCAGTTAATTTCTTTAAAAGAGAATCGTTCTTAAAATGACACAATAATTGCTGCCATGGATGTGTAATCAAAATCAGACGAAAATGTTAGATTAGTGGAATGTTTCACGCAGGATTAGAATTAACTATAATAAGTATAGTCGAATAATCTCTAAATTTTTAAGATATAATAATTTGTGATGAAAGAATGCAATCGTGAGTGTGATATTGAATGCAATTCTTTGAATCTTTTAATTGCAGTGGCTCGTAAACAGTCTTTGAAAGTCTTGATAGATGAGATATGTGTTTAACAGAAAAAGTGAAATTTAATGCAATCTCGAAGTGTTTGAATCAAGTTTAATGCTTTAAGTTGGAACAGTTTTTCATCGGAAACAGTCAGCTTGAAAATAGTTTTTTTCTGCTATTTTCGATACCGGTAGAAAATTGGAATTATAACTTCAATTTTACCAAATTTCACTATGCAAGAAAACTTAATCAAACCTAAGAGATTTTTAATATGATTGTCTTGATATTTTGTCAATAATTGCATTCGTCATTGAAAAAATATGTTCAAAAGATAGAGTGAATTTGATACATTTAAAGAAATGAAATTATAAGCTTTGTGAAGGTGTGTGGACACGAATATATTTAAGTGAAAGCGTTCAGGTTAATTATGCATTGAAATGCTCAATTTTCTGATAATCTTCGAAAATTCGATTGCAGATATTATCAGTCTCTTAATAAGATTATTAAAAGTCTGATAAGATCACACACCCAAACATCAAATTTAGTCTATATTGTTCTTACCGTTTTCATCTAAACTATATTTTCCCCTGCCTTTAACAAAAAGAAAATATTTTACAATATAAAATAAAATTTTCTTCCACTTTCTTTAACATTTATTTCCATGTACGTTATTTTTTCAGTTCAGAGTGATCTAAAAATAAATTTCCGATTAATAATTATTTAATAAAATAATAATTATTTTTCGGAATGAATTTTTTCATTGTTATTTTTAAGAATTTCAAAGATATCTTTCTAAGTAGTGTAATAAAGAAGTTAAAATCTGTTCTAGTCAAAAAAAATTACACTTAAACCTAAAAATTAATTTTTTAAATAAAAATCAAATCTAAATAATGAAATAATCATTGTATAACTGAAATTTTCGATTTGATCTGAAAGATAAAACAATAAAAATTATGTATCATTTTCATATACCTTAAAATGTGCGCTATTTTTTAACAAAAATTTAATTTTACTCTATTTTTATAAAGGAAAAACGAATAGATGGAGATTATTAATATGAAAGAAGTTTACATTAATATCATGTTGTTGCTACTAATCCCTCTCTGTCTAGCGGCAGCTAGACACCATCCATGAGCCCACTCACCCTCAAGAAATAGAGAGCAAGCAAAACATTAATATCATAAAACTAGTTGAATGCGGGTAAAATTTGTTGATTCAAGAACACTGTTCAACTATATATAAATAGCAGATTTTCTCAGCAACCCCTCAGGCTTTCAATTTTTTTTATGCTTGAATTTGGTATTGGCACAAAATCTATTTTACATAAACCCCAATATCTATTTTAAGTAACCATTCGCGATGGACCTTTAAAACATTGAGGCATTGAAAAAAAATCTTATATCACATAAATTGTATTAAAAGAATGACAATTATAAATTGACTAAATTTAATTTTTTCCTACTATTAAATTTCATAAAAATCCTTTAAAATTCAGATTTGTTACTTGTAGCACTGGAAGTTACAACTATCATCTAAGTAAATTTTTCTTTAAACTTCTAAAAATTATTCTTAAAAGAATCAAAAAAGAAGAGAAATTCATTATAGATAACAACACTAAAATTTTAAATTTTATCAAAGATAATAAAATTTATAACATTAATACATTTGATTTTTAAAATCTATTTACTAGCCTCCCACACAATAAACTAATTGAAGTATGCTCAAATGTATATGATTTATACCTAAACACTGATTTAATTGAAAAAAATAAATGGATAGAAATCTGCAGAGTTAATATATGTGAAAGCTATCTCTATAATGGAGTTGAATACTATAAACAGGTTTTTGGTATCCCTATGGGGTGTAATTATTCTGGTGCATCGGCAAACATTTTTCTTCTCTCATATGAGAGGGAATTAATTAAAAATGAAATTATTTATGGTTTTCGTTTTATTGATGACCTTTTAGTGTTTAATTATGATAGTTTTAAATCCATTTATAACTGGTATCCAGAAGAGCTTAAATTAAACAAAACCAATACAGAAATTAACAAATGCAATTTTTTAGATATGGAAATTGAAATATTAAATTCAGGAGTTTCTGTCGGCTTATTTGATAATAGAAAAGAATTTAATTTTAAGGCTATAATACTTTGCAATTTTCATACAAATCTTCATTATAAAATTTTAAGAAATTCCATTTTTTCTCAAATTAATAGAATAAATAGCATATGTGATAACCATTTAAATCTAGTTAAAGCTTTAGATAATTTAAAGAATATTCTTAAAGACAACGGATTCCCAAATTCTTTCATTAATATTAATAGTTTTTTAAAAGGAGTATAAAAATATTTCTAATTAATTTATTAATGGTTTTTCTAATTTAATTTGTTACAACTGTTTAAATATTATTATTTTTATTCTGATTTATTAGTTAGAATTTTTCTTCATAGATGGAGCTAGGTGCTAGCTTCTAATTCTTTGTTGTTTCCTGTGTATTTGGCGTCGCCAGGCTTACATCTTAAATTTCGGCAGAGAGTGTTAGGTTTAACGCACTCTCTAGTATCTTTTGATTATTCTTTAAGGATTTTGCATTTTGATCTGTCAAAATGTTTCTCATATTGATATTGGACATGATTCAGGCCACAAAGGGTATACTTTTGATTAATAATCTTACCCTTGACAGAAAATCTTGTCCAATTTGGAATCTTTATGGTGAGTTGTCTTCGATAAAGTTCGCCATTCGATTCCTCATTCATTTCTTCCTTTTTGAACATTTTTACTTTCTAAATTATTTTTTATTTGTTTTAAATATTATCGTTTTAAACATTTGTTGATGCAATCACTTGAGACTGTTGCGTTTTTACGCTTAAAGATGTATTGGCATTGTTTATGTCTAAATCTGCTGTGTGTGTGTGTGTGTTTATTATCTATATTTTTCTTCCTTTTTATTTAATTTAAATTTTGTATAGTATATCTATTATCTGTATATTCTTTGAAACATAATACAACATCAAACCAGGCTGACATTAAACCAAACTAATCAGGAATGCGATTCCAAATTCCGACACACACAATGTGAAAAAAAATCCGACACCACAATTTTTCCTGAAAGATAACCTCAATGCAAATAGCATTAAATTTACCCATACCATAGATGAGCGTAGGTTCTTGGATCCTGTGGCAACCGTGATTTGCAGTAAGTACATCCTTATCAGTCTTCATTGTGCTGACCGTTGCTCTCCCCAGATAATCAATCAAGATGTCAAACCAAGAAGAGAAATTCGGAAAAATACGTTTGTCACCCTTTAGAGACAGTTCACAATGAACGTAATATTCAGTGCAAACAGATTTCGTCGTGTTTCCGTTCACATGTTGAAACGCGTGTTCTACGCTTATGGGATAGTCCAAGGTCAACGTAAAAATAAGTGTGAAACACTCAGAAGGTTAATCAAACCTAAGAGATTTCCAGTGCTCGTGTGTTTTATTGCTAGAATTTTCTAAAATCTTGTTTGTTAATGGAAAAATAAGCTCAAAACGGAGAGTGGAGTTGAACCATGTAAGAAAAATAAATCGAAGCTGGTTCATTAGAAGAATAAATGCTCGTAAACTGATTTAATTTTTAAAAAGATTTTATGAGACTTAGTGTGTAAGTAAAAAAAAACTTTTTTATATTTAAGAAGAGAAAAAGAATGTAAGATTTTGAAATTTTCCTGAAAACAAATGAAAAAAATTGAAATTTAAAAATAAAAATAAAAATAAAAAATAAAAATTTTAAGAAAACAAATGAATATGAATATAAATGAAAATAAAATAAAATGAAAATAAATATTTAGTTGTTGAAGTAAAATGAGAATGAAAAGATCAATTCGAATTGAACAAAAGCCGGTAAAATTCTAAGTCCCTAATATCACTCAACAAAATTTTCAAAGTCCAAAAGTAAGATAAAAAAATAATTAATTCCTTATTTAAAGTGAATGAGTTGGTGGCGGGAGGGACTTGGTAGCGGGAAGGTAGTTGGTGGAAGAGGTTGGTGACTGGTGGTTGATCACCGATCCCGGTGCGCCAGAACCGGCTTTTTTACATACCGGGGGATATTGAAATCATTCTAATCTCAATAACAAAATTTACAAAACTTTATGCATATAAAATGGTTAGTACAAAACTATTAATATTTCAAATATATAATACAATGTAATCAAATGCAAGATTAATAAAATATATAAGACTAATTTAAAAATACTGAAATACAACATACTACGAAATATAATGTCTCATGAATATATAGATCTCATGAATGTTCCTGATGCAGTTTTTAATTTAACTACTCTAATATGATTGTCTTAACTTCTAACTAATCCTATAATTTTTGCAAGTGCCCATTTGAATGGTGGTAAATTGTCTTCTTTTGCTATCACTATCATACCTTCTTGTAAATTATCTTTTTTAAGTTGCCATTTATAGCGTTGTTGAAGGTGATTTAGATTTTCCCTTTGCTACCTTTTCCAAATTATTTGTGTGAATTTAGTTAGTTGCTGCCAACTAGATAATTTGTTATACATATATTTATAATTTCTGGTTTCAGAATAGCTGTTAAAGGACGTCCAATTAGAAAATGAGCCGGTGTCAACACTTCATTTTCATTTATATCTCACTACAAGGGACTTATAGGCCGAGAATTCAATATTCCTTCGATTTGGATAATTAATGTATTAAATTCCTCGGTTTTTACTTTATATAAACCTATAGTACGTTGAAGGTAGTATTTAAAATAAAACACCAAAGTTGGAACATCTAGGGGGAATTAGTTTCGAATTAATTCTTTCAGAGGAAAGATAGTTAGCTAAGCACTCATCTGGGTTTCTGATTAAGTTAAATAAACAATTTAGTTCTGATTTAGCTCCTTTAAAGTTTGTAGCTTTATCTGTAATTATCATTGCCATTTTTCCTCTTCGGCCAATAAATCTTTTAAGAGAAGCAATAAAGGCTTCAGACGAAGCAACAGAAACGGTTTCTAAATGTATGGCTTTAGTTGATAGACAAATGAATACAGGCACATAAATTTTTGAATGCGTGCTCTTTCTCTGATTTTTAAATTTCATAAGAAATGGGCCACAGAAACCACAATTTGTAAATGGTGAGATGGGTGTGAGTCTTTCTTTAGGAAGGTTACACATAATTTGCTCTGTTATTACAGGTTTATTTTTATAATATATAGCACAGTTGTGCAGAATCATGCGAGCTGTGTCTTTACCATTTAAAGACCAATATTTTAACAGAACCTGATGAAGTAAACCTTTGGAACCTATTTGCAATTATTTTTGTATTAAAATTCAAATATAATTTTTTTTTATCTTATGTCCGTTAGGTAAGATTATTTAATGTTTATCATCATATTCTAAATTAGCATTTTTAAACGACCCACATCTCTTAAAATTGAATTACTATCTAAGAAAGGATCTGGAGATTTTAATTTACTAGAAACTGGAACACTCTTACCATCTTGAAGAGCAAATATCTCCTTTAAGAAAGTTGTAGACTGTATCTTCTTAATCAGCAGCTGTTCTGCATTGTCCAGTTCTGCTGCACTGAGGAAACCTTCTTCCACATTTTTAAGTAAACTATTCTTAAGAAACCCGCAACAAAAACTTAAAATTCTAATTAACTTACTATAACTATTCGTAAGATTTAAAAGTTTATCCAAGAAGTCAGAGTCATTAGTCATTGCACGGGAAACAGTCACGGTTGTTTTCAGTTGTTTTATCCTTAGGACAAGGATACTCTTCAGGATCGGTAATATCACGAAGCAATAACTCCGGTCCCTGCCACAAAAAGTCGTTACCTCGAAGATGTCTGGCATCTGTACCTCTGAAAAGGACATCTGCAGGGTTATTATTTTATGAAACATGTCTCCACTGGCAGTTGAAATAGAGGATTTGAATTTCTGCAATTCGATTCGATGAGAGGTTTCATATTCAACGAGGCTAGAATAATTGTTGAATCTGTCCGCATACGAATTTTGTCTACAGGGAGATAAAGTACAGGAACAATTTTGTGCATTAGTCTATCGAATATTATAGCTGCAGAAAGTTCTAACCTTGGCACTGTAACTGGTTTCAAAGAAGCAACCCTTGACTTGTTGCACAAGAGTTTAGTTTGAATGAGTCCTGAATTGGTGACACATCTGATGTATATAACAGCACCGTAGGCACATTCCGAAGCATCAGAGAAACCGTTCAGATCGATTTTGTTCATATCATCACTTAAGATATATCTGGGAACGTTAATTTCATTAACTGCTGGTAGTGTAATAAGAATGTCATTCCATACTTGAAGTATGTTTATAGGTAAGCTGTCATTCCAGTCAAGTTTCTGTAACCAGAGGCTTTGCATAAATATTTTTGCTTTTGCTATCACTGGACCAATGATATCTAAAGGATCATAAAGACCACCAATATTTTTTCAATACTTCCCTTTTAGTTAAGGCATTTTTATCGTTTACGGTACCTTAAATGTTAGTTGACCAAGCTGAGGCTTCCAAAGCATTCATAGCGCCTTTACTGTGTTCCACTGCATATCTTCAAAGAGTAGATATATCATTAAGAAGGGCTTGATTATTTGATACCCATTTATGCAGTTCAAAACCTCTCCACGCCGTAACAGTTCACTTAGATCAACTTGCAACATTTTTACTGAAGTTAGAGATAACGCACCTGAAAGAATATCATCCATGTCTCTGGAAATTATCTTTGCTAATTTTGGAAAATCTTGGTGTTCATCATCTGCAAGAACCTTAAGAACTCTCATGGCTAAAAATGAAGCGCTTACTGTTAAGTATGTCACAGTATTCAGCTAATTGACTTTGATTTGTGAATTGTTGGTTTTCTTCCAAATAATTCTCTGCAGATCTTTTTTAGATGGGTCAACTGATTTCGAATAAAAGAAAATAATAATTGGTAAATTTTGTCTAAATAGTTCCATTCCCTAATAAATTCCTGTTTTTACTTCTTCTGTTTTGTTTTTTCGAATATAAATGGCGCCATGGGACTAGTGCTTCTTTAAAAATTTGCTGATTTCTTTTTTAAAAGAAAGTTAACGTGGGTTTGTGATTACTTGAGGACAGTTTTTCTCTTTTTTCTTTATTCTGGGCATGGGGTAAGTTTATATTTATTGTGACAACCTTTGAAAAGCCAGATGGCTGAAATTTTTAATCAATCTAATTAGCGTTTTTATGTTTCTGTTTTGTTTTTCCTGTTTCTTTACCCTTTTTGATACGCATATCTCCTTTGTCTTTTTATGGGAAATTGCGGTCTAAGAGAAGCTATATTTGGCGTAATGCAAGATACTTAGAGAAAAATTTCCGAATTACTATTTTGAACCCATCTGGAATAAAGCCCATAGCAATTGAAAAAATGGACTAGATTGGGTTCCTTGTTTGTTTTTTTCTATTACCTCTAAGTTTACTTTGTTATGTTTGACTTTCTTTGTATGATATAGATTTCCGTATTCCAGTAATGTATGTTTCGAAAGATTCTTACTTTAAATTCAACAGATTACAATCCCTATTACTCATTAAACAGCTAGAAGACGCGGAATCCAAAAGTCGTCTTAGTTTATATCTTTTATTTTCACTCTTAACAAAAATATCCGCGGTAATTAGAATAACCGATTTATGATTTGTGTTATAAGATTTTGAAGAAGTGAGCAAAAGTTCTGGATTTGTTTCATCACAGCTGTTAGAATCCTGCTCTTTGTTTATACTACCGTCAGATTAATGAGGTTTAATTGGCGCCGCGTGATCGCTGAATGTTTCGGCAGTAGTTTGACCTACTTTATGAAGCAGCGTATTATGAGTTTTAGAATTACAAATGCGAAACGTTAAAGTACTTCTACATGGACCCTTATGGGAGTTTAAGAAATTTTTACAAATGCTTTCTTTTGTGACATACTTGATTCATTCATTAACAGACATAGTCTGAAATTTAATACATCTATATATAGGGTGAAAACCCTTAGTACATAAAAAACATTGTTTCACTTTATCTTCTCTACCAACCACAAATGATTTATTAGGCTTGGCGCACTGATGATATTTTGGTTTTTGTTTATCACTGCTACTAAACCCTATATGAAATCATTGATCTTTAGAAAATGACTTAGATGGTACAGTTTTATTTATGTATTCGAAAACAAGACTACGATTATCCAAAAATGTTTAAAAATTATCAAGAACTTCTTCGAGAGCTTTTAAAAGTGATTCATAAGTATCAGCAGTGGTTTGTATGAGGTTAGATTCTACAGTTAATGAAGATTTTAAATAGTATAATTTCTGAGTATTAGTGAAACAATTATTATCTTCAATTAAACTAATAAACGGAGATTTAAAGTTTCCAAGCTCTTCATACTTTTCATCTAAATTGCGGAAGAGGGATGTCTGGTAATTTAACACTGAGCAACCTTTCAGTCTTATTTTTTTAAATATTGAGTTTGGTACTCTTATCATCTGGTGGCAATTCATAAATATTTCATTCAGCTTCTGGTGGTAATTCACAATATCATTTTTGAAGATCAAATATCTTTTTTCGAATAGTTTCTACCTTCATCAATTTTGTTTCCAAAACACTTTATTTTTTGAAGCACCTTGTTTAATATAGTTTTCAGGTTTTGAGACGCTTTGTCTAATCGCGCCACGTAATCAATTTTACTCAGCTTTTTTAGCATCCATGGCGTTAAAAATAACAATCCTTTGTCGATCGGTTGACCATTTTATGTTGAGTGAGAAGAAAGTCGTCGATAGTAGAAAAATAAATATTTATTTGAAACAAAACATATATAAAACACACAAACAAGTGTTACCGCTAGTACATCACCGCATGACCATTTCGCAAGGGCGGATATTAGATATATTAATCCCCTACATGAGATTACCACACTGCAAGGGCATATGGTTAGATATCTAGTTCTACAGGTTGAGCACACTGCTAGGGCAGATGGTTTGATATAGAGTTCCTAAGATAGACAACCGCTAGGGAGGGTGGTATTTTATGAATAAAGGACCACTGCTATGACGAGTGGCTGATTCATAGTTGGATTGAGTTAATCCTTGATGTAAGTGAGAGACGCCTGCTCCCACTCAGATCTTTTCTCGTAATGAACAATTTATTGGACGGAGTTGTAGGTGGCTCTTCCGGTGAGCTTTACCTAACAATGTTATTTCCTTAAACAGCGTTATTTTGAATTTATGATCTCCAACTGGAATGTATACTGGAATAATTTTGAGACCGGGGGACGTGTGAAGAGTTTCTGCCCAAGGTTGAGACTGAAACTCTAATTACTAAAATATCACTAATTTTCTTTGCTACTAACCACGCACCCTTCTCTGCTTATCCTTTCAGATTTAAGTTTTTAAATTCACCGAATTTCTCCTGTGGAGAATTCAGTGATGCGGACCATTTTGTTTTTCAATGTTATCTTACGAGGGAGGTTCATTTCTCTCATCCAGCCGGCTATTATGTTGTGTTGAGAACAACATATTCTTTTTGAAATTAATGTTTACCATTAAGGCCTTAATTTAAAAGAAATTGAATAAACCTGTGATTAATTCTATCAGCTTTGTTAATGTATTTATGTTCTCTGCAGAGTTGAGTCTATCCGCCATTTTTTTCGGACAGCACTTTAACAGGATGCGCTCCTTCCCCTCGGAAATCGTAGAAATTCGAGGGCTTGCCTCCGAAGCTCTCGAATTTTCTCTGACGTAAATGACCTGATTTGACCAATGCTATCAGCTGGGGATCTTTGTGAAGGGGATTTTGGCGTTACTAGGAGAGGAAGATAGGCGGGTGACGGTTAGAACGACAGAGAGAAATATAAAAATGTAAGGAAAAATTAACTGGAGAGGTTTTCGCAGACCGTGAAGGGTGGCCCGGTTGCCTATCACGGTAAGCGTGGGTTTCGGAAGAGGAGACGACGTGGTAGGAAGAAGCTTATTCTCGTACTGCTTAAATTTAAAATTTAACGAGAGAAAGAGTTGTGATTTGGTCGGGAAGGGGCCGGATTCTCTGACATCCGTCGCAGAGAGCTGATTGCTTCATTGGGATATTTTTTTGAAATTCGCAATGGCGTATTGTCAAAAGAAACGACCTGCGAATTTGCCTTCTCTGGTTGCTCTCTCCTATAAAATTAATTTTACAGGCTTTGCATACTCATTTTGCTCATTCCGAAAAATTAAGGAAATAAATCTTTTGAGTACTATCAATTATGATGCGTGAGATAATCAAATAATTAAAATAGTGCCAAAACCAGATCGCTCACAGTGGTTACCTTGAAACAGTATTATAATTATGAGTCTGGGTAAATAAATTAACAATTTTGACCGGAAAGGACTGTAATCCCGATATGGCTATTTAAAAACAGAAGAATTGTGCTGGTGGTGAGGGGCATAGTGGTTTATAAAACCGAAAAATTAGTCTGCGACTAACCGTGGTTCAGTTCACAAGAAATATGAATTATCATAATTGATCCGTTTTGAAATTTATAATTACATGTGCTGAAGCTATGTTCTTAAATAAGGAATATTGTTGCAGCGGAACTGAGGGTAGGTTTAATTAATATAATTTTGTGAAATGTAATTCACATATGCTAAAATAATCAAGAGTTTTCCGTTGTGTTTTCATGTTTCTGCGTATATTTACTTGGTTTAATTTGTGTTATGATGCAATGTAGTGTTTATGAATTGCATGAGTAAATAGTAACTAAATTATTTTAATTTGCGTGCGACTGTTCAATGAGCACAAGTACATCATTTCCCTACATTAGTGAATCCTATTAATTGTTTATTTTAGTCGAGATTTTGCGATATTGCTTATTGTCCATCAAAGGGCTGACATTATGTTCTGTAAATTATGTTTCATGAATTTCTATTATAAGTCTATCGATGCCCTATAATAAAGATAGCTGTCTAAAAATGTCTAGTTGATTTACCTCATGCTGATTCAGCATCCATGAGGCATGGAGTGGATGCAACTATAAGGTTATTGCTTATACACAACGCGCTAGTTTAAAATTAATATTATTAGACTGATTGATTTTAGTTAAGTCTGACCTATGAGTAAAATCAAAATTAAAATAATATATACGACACAGCTGCCCTTAAGTCTGTTTGGTTGAAAACCCTTAGCAAAAGTTCCTTTATATTGGGGAAGTTATCTAAGATCATGGAGATGGGTTTTCAAATTTGCGACAATTTGAAACTTGAAGACTATGGTTTACTGTTTTTTTCATTGGGGAACTGTTGTTTTTTTCACCTTGTCCTTCTCCCCTTTTTTACCTTTTTTTGTTTGTGTATTTATGTTTATAAGGGATGTTTCTATATTTTGGTATGTGTTTCATATATATCTGTGTGTATAGAGGTGACCTGCGGTGGTCCATTACAATTCAGATGTTTTTAATTTATGGTTATGCTGGTTTTGTTTTCTGTTGTACTGTACATATACATTGTTATGTATTGTTTGTAAATGATGTTTGTTTCTTCCTTGTCTATGATGTAGCTTGTTTACTGGTTTTTTAATGACAAATTTTATCAGGTTTTTTTCTTTTTGAATTTCTGAATATTGTGACTATTTTTGTACTTATTCTTTGATTTGCGGTTTGGTACTGTCTGTGGGTACACTGCTTTGTATTACCTTGCTTATTTATTTTCGGCCTCCTGAGGGCTGAGTGTATACTTCCCTGTTGGCCTTTTAACCATTCCATACACAATGGATGAGTGGGTCTACGTGGGTTGTAAATGAATAAGAAATACATAGATTTTTTCTTCTTTTTCTCAATGGGATGGACATTGCTGAGTATTTCTTGACCGTTCCGCGGTTCTTATCGTTGTCTGTTATTTCTCGGTTACAACCAGAACCTGAAATTTGTCACTTATTGCATGTCCTTCAAATGCCTCGATAGAATGTATACCTCTGTGATTGCAGTAGAAACAATTTCCCAAAATCATCACTCAAATGTGGCAAGCTCTTGAATATAACTTTTATGTACTCCTTTAAAAGCTCCCGAACAAAGCAGCTACTCACTTTCTATCAGTAAAATTCTACCCTCCTTCATGGTTTATTAAATGTGAATCATCAAGAATTTGTTATCAGTACAATGCGTTTGCAATTATTCAGTTACGACAAAGAAGCTAGACACAAAAGGCTGGCAAATGGATACTAAGTTCAGCGAAAAGTACATCTGGATTTCCTCCGCCTGTCCTAAATTATCTCGTGAAGAAAAGTTACGCTGATCTTCCCTTGAATATATTCAGTATCCGAAAAGAAATTATACACAATAGATTTTGCTTGAGGAAAAGGGAGTTGATTTTCAAAAGGAACTGGCAGTGTAAATTGAAGGGGGCCCTCGGACACTCTGAAATGACGCTGCGACTGTTAACCACCTGAGGGATACTTTAACTATATTCCTAAAAGTACAAGAAAGATGTTTTTTATCACTCCCAATTTTCTTGTGCTTTAATATTTATGTTTGATAAAGAAAATATGATTATAATATAAGTTACCCTTTATTTCAATCCATTTTAGATATAGGCTTTATTAGGAACATATAGTGGGCGATATTAGGAACCCTTTTTTAGGACGAAAAATTTCGCGGTCGCAAAAAATTGTTTTTGTGTGCGTTAAACTTATGCATTAGAGTTGCAATTCAATTTAATTTTAGATAATAGCCCAGATAATAGATTAGAACAATTTTTAGACAAATTGCTCACGAATCAGCCCTCTGATTAAATTAATGGCTTAAGTGGGCGATGTTTGGGGCCCCTACCTATTTACGCTTTAAAATGAATTTTAAGATTATATATATCGTTAACCATCTTTTTAGAACAATATCCACTGCGGTATCTATCCAGCACCTCTGTCTAGTCTGTTCATTCTTATTGTCTTAGTGACTTCTCTTTTTGTGGCAAATGCTGATATAACATTTGGTGGAATACATCAGTTGGAACATTACATATGTGGGTAAGTAGCCTATCTTTATAGAATTTGCTTTGTTTCTTAATAATTATATATAAAAAAATGCATTTTTTCCGGTTTTTTATTTCTTACTCTTACTACTTCAAGCAGATTAATTAATGAGGGATGTATGTGGTCCAGCTGCAATTGGAATTGCAGATATTTTACTTCTCTCAATTCTGGAATTCCCAATATCTGATATATATAGGCATTATTTTTCTCAAATTTTGGTTTAGAACATATATATCATCCAAAGAATAATTATATGAGTGATATTATGACAAAATGTAGAACATCCTTGAGCATTTAGAATCTAAATACAGTGCAGAAGTGTAAAATAATATTTGTTATCATTAGACAAAAATATGGGAAGTTTGTACATCAGAAAATCCTTGTCGAGATTTTAGGCACAATTTATGATTAGCTGGATAATTTATCAAAATTCTGTCTATCAATAAATCATCCTATCAAGTTCGTCACCTCTAGTACCTACGTAATTCAAAATCTTCTAATGCTTGATGTGTTAAGTGAATATACACTGTCTTCACCAAAATGGCTCGCTGATCAATCTAAATTTTATATTATTGACAAAGGAAATTTATTTGTAGCAATTCCAAAATTCAACTCCTCCAAAAAGCAAGCAAAATTGCCAATTATTAATTATTTTGAGACTAAACAGTTAAATAGCTTTCTGAAATAACGTAGTGAAATATTTTTTAACAAAATAAAATGTAACTTTTCTATTATTGATGATATTGTTTAAAAATTTATGCGTAAATGTATGAATATACATCATATTATTATTATTAAAAATCATGATAGATTTTAATTTCATGTTAATTCACTCTATCTGAATCTTGAAATAGTCGCAAACAACCCTAATAAATGCACAAACAGAAGAATCTTTTATTAAAATTCAAATATTTTAGCATTTTTTGTATTAAATTTATCTTATCATTTCATATTCTGTCATTAATATAAAATTATATTGCCACTGCTTTTAAGCATTTAATTCAATTTCATTTGCAGAAATCAAAGGACGATAGAATCATAAATCATATATTCAGTATAAAGTCATTTTTCTCATATTTTGTTCTCAAACCTGCCAAAATTAAGAAATAAATGCTTGCAGATTGTAAATAAAACAGTGAAAGTGCATTAACAGTTTTATTTTATAAGCATATAAATATGTATTGTATGTATATATAGTGCTTAATTCGTGTAATAAATGGCTGGTCCATTTTTTACTACAACTGGCTTTTGTTCATATCCTTTCGTCCAGAGATTCCTTAGCACCCTTTACAGTTCTGTTGGCGGCATGTATTATCTACAGTTTTTGTCTGTGGGTTACAACCATTGTGTTCTTACGGCAGACGTTGAAGCTTCTCTTTATGTACAAAGAATGGATGTATGAAGTCCATCTTAAAAAGATATCCCTTAAGACATACATTTGGGCAGTAAGTTCATTTTTGAATATAAATATATATTCATGCTGACATTTTTCAGCAAATATATTTAAAATTTATATCATTACTCTTTTTATATGATTATTCAGAAATAATTTTTTAAGAAAATATTATTAATAATGAGATTATCTTTGAATTAAGAATTCAATGTCTAGATGGAAATTAAATGATGTTTATTTTGCATCACATCTTTTATGCCTGAAAATTTTTTGTCAGCTGAGATCAGTGTATTTTACAAACATTTTTCTTCAATATATATGTAAACAGTTTTATTGTATTTTTTCTGTCTTTATTTTAGACTCTTGTGCGAACTTTAACTGCAAAAAGACGTCCAATGCTGTATTCCTTTCAAAGTTCTTTGCCTCGATTGCCTCTCCCTTCACTTGCAGAAACTATGGAACGAGTATGATATTGCATTTGCCTTTCATACTTTTACTTTATTATGTTGATAGTATTTTACAGATTTAATTAAGTAATTTTGAAATCTGTTTATAATTTTATTTCTGTGTAAAGCTATGTGTTACTAAGAATCAAAGGTAATAAAATTCTCAAATTCTTTCATTATTATAAAACAATTTTTCTGATTATATTCAAATGCCGGATTTCCATCTCTTTGATGTAGAAACATAATTAAGACCAGTGGCCTAGTGACCTGGGGGGGGGGGGCAAGAGGAGTATAGATTCCGCGTGTACCAGTCTTAGGGGGTGCCATGGAGACAAAACCTTAGTGTATTTATGCCACTTTTTTGGAACCATTTCAGGTAAAGGGGCGTAAAATAAAACCATGACCCTTGTGACATTTTACTTTCTAAGTTATTATTGACGACTGAAGACAAAAAGATCATATTATGCCCCGGGAACTTATTACTCTAGCTTACACCACTGCTTAAGACTTAATTAATCAGAAATATCTATCTGTATTTTTTATTTGATTGAAAATTATGCAGAAAATTTTAAGATAGGTATTTTTTTTTGTATTGGTATAAATTTTGCTAATGCTTAAGAATACATAGGGGGATTTTTTTCCCTTGTAGCTAATCACTTCAGACTTTCAGATTTATTATTCTGTTTCCATCTGTTAGGTAAAGCGCATTTGAAGCGGCACCTACAACACAATCACGAAATTCACAAGAACGAGTTAAGATCCGAGTGGGAGAAGACGTCTCTCACCTTCTACAAGCATTTAATAATCCAATCATGCAGCAGTCACTTGTATCAGCATTGGCTCGTGTTCCATAATAACGGTAATCAGCCTAAACCATTGTACCATAACCTTTTCTATAGTTAGCTCTTTATCTAGCTATGTAGATAACCTATACCATACGTTGACCACCAATCAAAATCTATCAGCTAAATACTGTTACATATGGTACGGTCAGCTCTCCATTTTTAGCTATGAGTGTTCTTAAGGCTCTTGCAGATGCTAAACACCAAGATTTTCCGGAAGCAGCAAATATAATTTCCAGAGACATGTACATGGACGATATTCTGTCAAGTGCAACATCTCTTTCTTTGGCAAAAAGCTTATAAATTGATGTAAGTGAACTGTTACAACGTAGAGGGTTTGAACTGCATAAATTGGTATCGAATCATCCAGTCCATCTTAATGATATTTCTACGTCAGAATACTCATCTGAAGATACGCACTCGAACAGAACAATGCATTAGGAATGCTTTGGAAGCAGCAGCTTGCTCAACTAACATTTAAGGTATCGATTCTGTAACGAAAATAGAAGTATTGTCCCAAATCGACTCTAGGTATCATTGGTCCAGTGATATCAAATGTTTAAATATTTATGCAAAGGTTACAGAAACTTGACTGGAATACAACTTACCTACAAGGCCCTTTAATTATGGAATGATTTTCTTTTTAAATTGGCTGCAGTTAATGAAATTAGCGTTACCAGATACATCTTGAGGGATGATGTTAATAAAATCGAACTCCACAGTTTCTCTGATGGTTCGGAAAGTGACTATGGTGCTGTTATATATATATATAAGATGTGTCACCCATTCAGGACTCATTCACTCTAAACTTGTTTGCAGAAAGTCAAGGGTTGCAAAACCCTTCATGCAAAGGGTTCATGAAACAAATTACAGTGCCTAGGTTGGAACTTTCTGCAGCGCTACTATTAGCACAAAACTGCTCCTATTGATCATCTTCCTTTAGACAGAATTTGTCTGTGGACAGATTCAACAATTTTTCTAGCCTGTTTGAATACACAACCTCACCTGTTGAAAATCTTTCTCAGAATCGAGTTACAAAAATTCAAAGCCTTTGTTCCAATTCCCAGTGGTGGCATGTCTCATCAAAAATTAATCCTGCAGATGTCCTTTCCAGTGGTGATGAGGAGGTGCAAATGCCAAAGATCTTCGAGACAACGACTTGCGGTGGCAGGGTCAATAATTTTTACTTCGTGATATTCCCGATCCTGACCTTGTTCCTATAGATAAAACTTTTGCGAAAGACTTAAAAGGACTGTGACTGTTTACCGTGCAATGACTAATGACTCTGACTTCTTGGATAAACTTTTAAATCTTACGAATAATTATAGTATGTTAATTAGAATTTTAAGTTTTTGTTGTGGGTTTCTTAAAAATAGTTTACATAAAAATGTGGAAGAAGGTTTCCTCAGTGCAGCAGAACTGGACAATGCAGAACAGCTGCTGATTAAAAAGGTACAGTCTACAACTTTTGCAAAGGAAATAACTGCTCTTGAAGATGTTAAGAGTGTTCCAGTTTCCAGCAAACTAAAATCTCTATATCCTTTCTAAGATAGTAATTCAATTTTAAGAATTGGGGGTCGTTTAAAAAATGCTAATTTGGAAAAAGATGATAAACATCAAATAATCTTACCTAACGGCCATAAGATAACAAATATTATATTTGAATTCTAATACAAAAAGTAATTGCATGTAAGTGCCCATGGTTGCTGCATCAGGTTCGTTTAAAATATTGGCATCTAAATGGTAAAAGCACAGCTCGTATGATTGCGCACAACTGTGTTATATGTTATAAAAATAAACCAGTATCAGCAGATCAAATAATGGGTAAGCTTCCTAAGGAAAGAGTTACACCCATTTCACCATTTACAAATTGTGGTATTGACTTCTGTTGCCTATTTCTTATTAAATTTAAAAATCAGAGAAATGGCATGTATTCAAAATTTTATGTATCTATATTCATTTGTCTATCAGCTAAAGCCACACATTTAAAAACTGCACCTGGAGCATTCATGGAATCTATCTCAAAAATATGTGTTCTTCCTAATCAGGAGACCAATTATTAAACAATATTTTACATGTATAAGTATTAAATTTAAAAATTTTTGTGTATTGCATTATATCCTATTCAGTATTATGTTGTATTTCAGAATCTTTCATATTAATCATATATATTAATCTTTCATTTTCTTATATTATAATATTGTATTATAAATTGAAAATATAAATTGTGTTATTATAATCATATTATGTTTATAAAGTAATATAAATTGTATTATTGAAATTGGGGCAATTTCAACGCCCCCGGTATGTTAGGTAACGCACACTTGAAGCGCCACCTACTACTCAATCGAGAAATTAACCAGAACGAGTTAAGATTCGAGCGGGAGAAGACGTCTCTTACCTTCTACAAGGATTTAATAATCCAATCATGCAGCAGTGGCTCGTATTCAATAATACACAACTCGCCTTAGCGGTGGTCAACCTAAACCGTCTCACCTTGCAGCGTAGTCAACGTATGGAACTGTATACACATCTGCCCTTGCAGAATAGTTAACTAATTATTCGTCCTTGAGATTTAGTAATCATAAAGTGGATTAATTTAACCACTTTCCACCCTTGTATAAGCACCAACTCCAGCGGTTATGTACGTGAAGTAATGTCCTACAACTTCTGGTAATAATCTTAATATAAAGCCATTATGAGTATGTATGTATGTTTGTATGTATGTTACACATCTCCTAAACCACGGAACTGATTTCAACCAAACTTTGCACACTCATTAATTAAGACAAGGGGAAGATTACTGTCAACTTTTTAAAGCGCAAATTTAATTAAACAGTCAGTTAATTAAAAAGTAACTGAAACCGTTTTTCCGCTGTAAGTTCGGAGCAAATTATCCTCCAAAAATTATTTTTATACCATTTTAAAATTCAAACTTTTACCATTTTAATGATATAAATTTTATATCTCTGATATTTTCCTTCAAGTTTTATTAATTTTTCAAAATTTAATAAAAAGTTGACACTCAGACGATTTTAAAATAAATCAAATTTAATGATAATAGAGTTGATACTGATGAGTTGCTAGGCAACGATGTAATTACTTTGCCATTATTTTTTCTGTTTATTTTTTTCAAATATCGTTTGGCAATGTTTTCATTGGTTCTTAAAGACTTCTAAAGCTTATTTAATTAGATTAAAAAATCACTGCAGTTCATATCACCTGTCATTTTTACCTGCGTTCCCTAACAAATAATAAATCCTTAATAATATATTAAATGAGAAAGTGTGTCTGTCTGTCTGTTTATTACGCTTTCACGGGCAAACTACATGCGTAATAACTTATTTTTAATGTCAAACATCACGTGATCGTAAAGAAAGCCGCGATTATGTGATCTTTCTGAGAAAATAAACAAATTATTTATGGAATAATAACTGAAATTACTCAACTCGTCGCTTGATTTTCATTTTTCGAGTTTGCAGTCTATTTAATTTTAGTTATTTATATTTGTATCTTTTCCATGTCAGATTTTATTCAAGAAACTGCCGATAAATTGACGCCGGGACAGAAATTTATTGATAGATATGATATAGCTGCAAGATGTTATAAGATTAAAATTTAGAAACTAATGTTAATTATAACTAAAGGAAAATAAGCGACGATATAGTATTTTGCTCTATGCATTCTTTTGAATGGTAGAATTGGATGGCATATAGCATGATGGATGATATATTCCACAGATTATAAGGGCCTGTTAATACCATTGGGTGCAATGATGTAATTTACAGTAACGGAGAATATATGAGGAATAAAGAATGGTTGTTGAATTGGTAATTTTGACACTGATTAATGAAAGTTTACGTCAGATAAATAAAAAATTATGTCACAAACGGTGGGAGGTATTACAGAGTATCTCCCTGTAGATACGCTAATGGGCAATAACAAGTAACATCAACTTCTTTATATAACAGATAACAAGTTCTTCAACTCCTTAGAATTGTCAGGCATACCTATGATAAGCTGAGATTAAAAGTCCTTGTGCCAGTACTATTGATACGTAACCTCGATGCACCGAGACTGCGTACAGTTACAAATTGCACACCTAGGTCCAAAAGTCGTGATAGTGTATGAAAACGAGAAAGTGTTTTAATTTCAGGCATTCCGATAATACCGAAGGATTTATCATCCAAGTTCAAAAGGTAACAATTCCCTTTAAAATTAGCATTTGGCAGGCTCAGGGCCAGACACTCAAAGGTGCAGGAGTACATTTGGAAAAACCGTAATTTTCCAATGGGCAACTAAATGAGGTTTGTTCACTTGTGCCCAGACCACAAAACCTCTACATCCGAGCGAAAAACGTAAAACAAAAAACGTAGTATACAAAAGGGTATTAGCATAGATAAACAAATTACCTAACTATTACAGCATGCACTCCTGTTAGTCGCCAAATTATGTATTATCAACCATCAAAACTTTTAATTTTTCCTTTCAACATGTAACGAAACATTTACATTCGTTAATTTTAAAAAAAAATAATAATTCAAATTCTTCAAGAACGAAGTCGCGGGCAACAGCAAGTTGTTTATATTTTATATTTATTATGTCGAGTTGTTTCATTAAAGATTTATTTTTCTAAAACTTATTGTAAATTAGAGCAAAAACAGAGTACGAAACACAACCCGGGATCGAACTCGCGACCTCCCGGTTCCGTAGCGGAGACGCTAACCATTGAGCCAGTTGAACGCTGAGAGGTGAAGATAGATTTCGCTAACACATCGTTCGATTCGATTCGTATACGATTTATTTTTAACTATTTTCTGGATTTCATTAATTTTTTGAATTGAGAATATGATTTGAAGTCAAAGAGAGAGCGATTTTCGCTAATAACTACGTTCTGCTAGCAGAATAAATTATGAAATTAGAGCTCAAAAGTAATTACTTTAAAATGGGACAAAATGTCTAGTTATTATTGTTCAACAAACAGACTGTTTTTTAGATTTAATTTTGTTTATAAACGTTAAAATTTCAACATTAAGAAAAAGGCGATATAGTTTTCTTTAAAGTGAGAGTGATATATTTAATAAAAAGATGGAAAATGTTTCAAAATTTTTTTTTATAAAAAAGTTATTTTTTTCACAAATTATCATTGATTTATTGAATTAATAAAAAAGAATTACGGTCTTGGAGATGCTATTAAAAATCGGATATTTTTTAAAACAGAGACAAAGATATCTCTTTATTGTGCTATCTTTGCAGGAAGCTTGTTTTGCAAAATTGCAGCAAGTTTGATTTGCAAAGGAGGTGGCGCTATTTGTCACATCGAACTTGCTACAAGTTCGATTCAAGTTTGACGTGTCAAATTTTGCCATGACAAGTCAAAATCAAACTTGCTGCAAACTTACGTGCTATCTGGGTCAGAAGACGTCATTCGATGTCTCCGGTCAATAATGTGTTAAAGGATGTACCAATTAGCTATTTGTTCTTTACTGATGATCTCTGAATATTAAACTATTAGCTGTCATCTATCATGTTTTTATGCACAAATTAGAAAAAGACGCATTTCTACTAACTTTTGCATATTTATACAAAAAAAATCTTCTAACTAATTTTGTAACTCTTTTTGAAATATTAGTTTTGTAAATCTTTTTGAATTTCTTCAACTAATCATAAAATGTATAATAAAATTCTACTTTAAATTTCCTGTCCAGTTATTTTTCAAATTTTATTTCAGTTTTTTCTCTATCCCTGTAGTATTTGCATACAGAGCGCCCTTTGTTAGATGAGGAACGATATGAAAAGATGAAGCAAATGACTTATGAATTTCAAAATGGTGTAGGAAAATAATTGCAGCTTTATTTGTGGCTGAAATCCTGGTGGGCCTCTAACTATGTAAGTATTGTATATAAATTATTTCTATTAATAATAAAGGAGAATGTGTGTTTGTCTGTGTGTTGGCGCTCTACAGGACAGACCACTGGACCCACAATTGTGAAAAATGGCACTAATATACTTTGGAGGGTGAGAGTGTGCACCTCGGAGAAATTGTATTGAAATTTTAATTAGAATTTTAATTAATTAAAAATAAAGAAAAATTTTGGCATTTTCCCCGAATAACTTCCGAAAATATAACAGCACAAAAATCATTTTTACACCATCTGAAAATGCAAATAATTAAATTTTCAATGATATTAATTAAGTTCCTGTACAATTTTCTTCTAATTTTAATGAATTTTAAAATATATTTTTAGTCATAATTTACGACAATAATTTTCATTGTTGCCGTGAAATTCAAATGGTTTTCATTGTTGAAACAAATATTTATTTGCGTGCTTCTATTCCATTGATGAAAGCTCAGGTAATATCTCAATGTTTAATGTTATGTTTTAATTCTTTTTATCAATATGTTTTAATACAAATAGCATGTTTCTGGATGTAAAATAAGTCGCGCCATTTTAATGTTTAAATTAAATATATATTTTACATGAGGAACAAGAAAGTGAAGTTTTCGCCGACAATCTGCAGATAAAGGATGTTACATGACACGAATAGCACCTTGAATCCCTTTGGGACGTTCATGCAGACAACGAACAGAACAGGTGCAAGACCACTGAAAGAACATGTGTTGGAAATTATACGCAGTTTACTTACCTTCAGTCTCCTCATTCAAAATCTAACCAATCACAAGCAATTATAATGATGTCATGATGCAATATGTCACTGCGTGACGTCATATATATATATATATCCCATGATTCCTTTCACGGAGAGCCGGTAAGAAGTTTAGAAATGTACTTTGAACTGCGCTTGTAAAACGTCCTTTATTTTACCGTCTGTGTCTTTGGCTTACGTGCTATGTGTTTACAATAAACGACGATGAAACCAGTTTCTCGAACTCTGCTAATTTCCTCTTCAATGGTTATAGGGACCAACCAATCTTCCAATACGCTTGTTAACTTTATGCAGAGTTGAATGAGACACGAAACTACGCACTTATTAATTTAACACATTTTATTATTAAACACATAGTTTATTAATCAAACACATTTTAATTATGATCCTATAAACAAAAGTGCAATGGACATTCAAAACAAAATAAACATATCGTATACAATAAACATATCAAAAATGCAATGTAAACGAAAAGTTTATTAATTAAACACATTTTAATTATGATCCATTAAGTAATAGTGCTTAATACATGGAAGTAGTATGTGGAATAAACTCTAACATATCTATGAAAATATTAATTTTTAATAAAACCAAATATAAAATATAATCTAAAAAAATGAAAATACTATAGATACTAAGAGCAAATGGTAAGTTTTAAGATGTAAATGAACTCTGTTGTAATCAAAACTATTGAAAAAAGTCAATCCAAATTCAACAATTAAAGAAGTAGATTGGCTGTGGACAAGCTTAGTCAGGTTAAATAAATTTTGCTGTGCAAACCATCCCTGTTATTAAATTTGTTGAAAAAAACAGAAAGGTTAATTTGGTGAAAGAATTTAGAATGAAAAATACATACATTAATACTAACAAAATATCACCGCTATATGGAACATATATTAAATCTATGACATACATCAATATATTGCACTATTATATTGCACTAAAAACAATAGACACATCATTTAATAAAATATCCATTCTTATTCACTATTAATTATAGAATCAATATGTTTACTTATCCTTTGCCTGTAATCCTCATTTCAATATAAACTGCCCCTTAGCTTGACATCATGGATTGCCAAAACTAGATTTCTAACTTTCATTCAACTTAAATTAACCAAACAATTTTATTTATTTTAATATTAAAGAATTAGTAAGATCTTTTAATATCAATTTTACTATCTATAATTTTTATATCTAAATCTAGAAATTCTGCAGCTAATTCATTGTCATTAGTCTTTATTAGTTTTAAATAGTCAGTATAGAATTTCATTTCTGACTTTAGGTCTATTTTTTTATTAAATAACATCAAATCATCTATATATCGAAATAATACATTACAGCTATTATTAATTGAATCTTTCTCATAGTAGTGTAAGTATATATTTACCAAACTATTGCTAGCTAGACCTCCTTGAGGTTATCCTTTAATTTGATGGCAAATCTTATTATCAAAAAGAATATAATTTTCTTTTAGTACGAGATTAATAAGCCTTTTATATTTATTAATGCTAATATCTTTTTCAAGACCAAAATCTTTATGCAAATTTACTAGGGAATTAATCAAATCTTCAATATCTATATTATTAAATAAACCCTGGAAGTCAAAATTTGTACGCTAGATATGTCTACTTCTTTGATTACATTTAATATTTCTACACTATTATTGACAATAATTGTATCTCTTTGCTTATTCAAATTCTTTATGATTGTCTGCATGTATTTTTGTAAGAGTTTGCCAGATTTTGTAATATATGTAGTTCATCCATAAGTGACACTTCTAAATTTTAGAGGACTCGTGAACTTCTGGAGTTAGATAGATGTGAGATTAATCTTTATCAATATAATAAATTCCTAATTTTTTATGGAAGACTTGAATTCTATTAGAAATTTCTCTTTAACATAGTTTTGACTCATTATAATTATCACTGTTAATTATATGTTCATTAAATAGTTTTTTGTAATAATATTTACAAATTATAGCAAAGTTACTTGGCACTTTGTCTATATAGACTATTACAAAGTGTGTTTGTACCTCTTTTAACGATAACAGTCTTTGTTTATCCATTTAAATTTAACACTGATTGATTTTCATGACATATTGATATTTTCCACAAATCTTCTTGAATTGCAGCATTATTGAGCATTCGTTGCGTTTTTGATTTATATTATTTTATATTATCTTCCCCTTTTGTTTATTTTCTTCCTATAAGAACTTTCTGCATTTTCTTTAAGCAGATTTTTTTTCTTTATACTTTATGAATTATGAATATTTATGTTGATTATGTTGCTTTTACAATTCTGTTATGATTTTTCTTATTTGTTTTATATATATATATAGTTAAATATTTCAATTAATCAAAGCATTTGTTATATTTTTTAATATATATGTTACCGCTAAAACTCGAAAGCCGTTAATGTACACATGATCTAGCTAATCTGCAGATTAATTGATTTGCTTTGTTAAAGTGCAGAATCAAGAGTTTTCTGCATTTTGGATAGGTAATGTACACATTAACGGCTTCCGTATCGTCAAAGTTCAAAAGTTTGATTCTTTCATTTCCTTTTCTTTACACCTTCCCTTCTACCTCCACTTTCATTTTGGTTTCGCCAGCGTCTTGTCGTCGTCGTTTGTTTTTATTTCTCATAATTTGCTTCGGCTGCCAGTGCGTAGGATAGCTAATTAAGTTTTCAAATTCGTTTCCGCCTGTTGGCGCGTGAATTTGTGTCGTGATTTTTTAAAGCAGATAAATTCAGCTCCTAATATGCAAGTAAGCACCGAATTGGTGAGAAAAATGAAGAAAATCTTCTTCGCAATCCTCTTTCACGAAGATTGGAAATATAATAGTCTTTCAATGATAAAACGAAGTATGATTCCATAATTGAAGATGTAAAGCAAATAAAAGTTTCCAAGAAGAAAGAATCATCTCGAGATTATCGAATGATTCAAAGGTATGATGTGTTGACTGTACAAGCCTGTGAAAACCTCATTGAGCCGTTGTCAGAGAAGCGATAAAGTATGAAAAAGTTTGTCCATGCCGAATAATTGTTTGACATTTTGTATTCTACTCATTTGTCAATTGGCCACGATGGAAGAGACAGAATGATCAAGCAATTAAATACACCTTATGAAAACGTAACCCAAGCCCATAATAAAAATTTTATTGGATTTATGCGAACCTTGTCAACAAAACCAAAAAAGTGCGAAGAAAGGGATTGTTGTAAAGCCGATTATTTCATCGCATTTCAATAGCAGATGCCAGATGGATCTCATCTATTACCAGTCTGAACCTTAAGGAAATTTTAAGTTTCTTCTCGTATACCAAGACCACTTAACAAAATTTGATGCATTGAAGCCGCTCACATCAAAACGGGCGGATGAAGTAGCCTATAACTTGCTTGCTATTTTTCTCCTTTTTGGCGCTCCAAGTATTTTGCATTCTGATAACGGAAGCGCATTTTGTAATTAAATCTTAGAAAGTGTGACACAGTTGTGGCCAGAAATCAAAATGGTTCATGGCACACCTAGACACTGCCGGGAGGTGTAGAACGAGCGAATCAAGGCATTGAAAACATGCTCAATGATGGCTGATAACCAAACTAACAAGTGAAGTGAGGGAGTAAGATTTGTACAATTCATAAATAATCGTGGCAATCATTCTGCAATTAAAAGAAGTCCATAGAAAGCCATGTTTAGTTGTCCCGCAAAAGTGAAATTATCTCCTTCTATTATACCACAAAGTGTATTATATTCGAAAAATACTGAAGAAGACCTTGAAAAATTAGAAGATTCACAAGAGACTGTGATTTTGGCATCACAGTCAAATCTTACTCAAGAAGGTATTGCGTTATCCCCTGCTTCTAAAGAATCACCTATAGAAATACAAGAATTTATCGATAGTAATCTAAAACTGCCTTCTACACCGTTGATAGAGGATACAGTTATGAAGAATATTCAGTTACCCTGCACCTCCAAGAAATCACCTCTGCAGGTTAAAGAAGTCATCACTGAGTTACCCTCAACTTCAGCAGAATCGCCATCACAGTTTCGTACAGAGCCTATATAAGACATGGTCTGTATTGTTTGCTCAAAAGCAGTATCAGGTGCTCACAAGTATAAATCGTGTGATATGTTTGTTCACTTAATTTGTGGTTCTAAAGAGGAAGGGTATGGTAAGAATGTATTGTACAATATCTGTAAAAGAAATATTAATCAGAAAATACAGCGTGATGAAGCCAAGAAAGGTTTAGAAAAAGAAACAAAGAAAATGTTTGCAATTTCTAATGCAGCACCCAAATGTCGATGAAGGTGTCACCATGAGAATTCAAGTACCCGAAACAGATAGAACAAAAACTGATGCCCGCTCGATTTTAGCTGCGGTTCTTAGTAAATCAGAGGCAGTCTTTTATAAATTTGGTACTAAAATGGATATTTTAAAACAATTGAATGCAAAATTTGAATTCAGTGTTTGTAAAGAGAGATTTTGAACGAAAGAAGATGTCCCTGCTGTAGAAATACCTTTACGTCAGACAGCGATAAAACAATCTTTTGGTACTGGGCAGGGTTTCAGAAAATGAGTCTGCAATAACTAAGCATAATTTTATCATATGTTTTGCAAATCCATTTCCTTAATTGTAATAACATTTTAAACCGTTTGATTCTTTGTATTAAAGTTTTTTAATTGGTTGATGATTGATTCTATCAACTAATTTGTTGATTACTTGATTGTATTAATTTGATTCTTTAGATATCGAAAAATAAATAACATTATGTTAATTTAAGCGTACAGAAACGTTGCTGTTGTTCCAGTAAAGATCTGATTTTCACTTTATCGAGTGCCTGGTATGTCATGTGCAAATTATCTAGGTAATTTGCAGATAATCTAGGTAATTTGAGAAATGAAACAATTTTCGGAACTTTAACGGATCACCCTAGTTAATCTGCACATTAGCTAGATAAACTGTTTTCTGCACTTTAGCGGAAATATATATACAAATATTAATCTAAAAATTAAAATCAAATTACCTTGTCAATAATCATATAAATGAAATACAAACGATTATTACAATATCAAAAAAGACAAGCTAGAATTGAAATTCCAACAATCAAATGCCTATCAACCATGGAAACTGATATGTCGCATTAAAACTAGATTGTGGTGCCAACCCTCTTCGAAAGCCAATTGTTGGAAAAACGAAAAATAGGGGAATATATCAAAAAAATCTGTTCAAGAAATTGAACGAAAAACTATAAATAAATGAATATATGATGCAATTTTATTCATAATCTAGTGGCAATATATATATAGTTAAATATTTAATAAACTAATAAAACTTAAAAAACCTTTTCAGTTTATAAACTCAATAAACCAATAATTAAAATTAAATATAAAATAACATTACCTAATTAATAATCATACAATAAAATGCACAAAAACATTATTATATTATTAACTATTACTATGGAAAAGACAACCCATATTTGGAATTCCAACAATCAAATGTCAATCGATCTCAGGAATCGATTATGTCGCATTAAATTCGAATTTTAGAGGTACCAACCTTCTGCGAAGGCTAATTGTGGGAAAAAATCAAAAAGTATAGAAGTAAATCTACAAAATATTTCAATATATATATATATAATTATTTCGTTGTTGTAGTCGTTAAATAAGGAACAGGCCGAGTTATCAACCAGTTTTTATTTACTATGGGAGAGTGGCGGAATATACGTATATCTCGTAGAGAGAGAGTATAAATCGTAAAATGAAAGAGTATAAAATGTAAAATGAAAATGTCTCTTAATCGAACCTCTGATTAATGGATTTAAGATGTAAGTAAAGGATTGCTTATCAGAGAGATGACGACGCGAAGTATAATCTTCGTGGTAGGGTCACTCAAGTCGGTAATGTCTGATATTTTACCTCGAAAACGCATCTTTTAAACACTTTTCACTTGTCTCTCATTTTTTACTGATTTCTTCCAATATTTCTTTACGCTTTCTATCTTTATCGCTTTTTCATTTAATCTTCATCGTTCCCAACATACTACACTTCCCTGGCAACAGCCAAAGTTAAGCGCGAAAACTGTTACTCGATACTCTTTTCACACCCCATCAAAGCCAGTCTGTACCGAGACCCTCCACAAACA
The DNA here is from genome assembly GCA_013235015.1 of Araneus ventricosus. Lineage (NCBI taxonomy): Eukaryota > Metazoa > Arthropoda > Arachnida > Araneae > Araneidae > Araneus > Araneus ventricosus. The sequence goes on from BGPR01009082.1 coordinate 50,387, forward strand.
CTGCCACGTCAACATCCGTCCTTCTCGTACGTAATATATTTATTCTTACTTTTCTTTAATGTTATCACATCGTGCATCTGTTTTAATTATTCAAAACTACTATCTCTGTTTCTTGGTTTGGTTTGGCATTAGGGATGAAAATCAGTGTTCTAGGCTTTTTCGGCGTAACTGATTGCAAGGAATGTCAAGTTTCATATATTTAGCAATTCACAATAACTTCATTCTCTGAAGAAACATTAATGTGCTTTTATTGCGTTCTTCATTTCACATTTTATACTCGTTCATTTTACGATTTATACTCCATCTACCACAGCGCTTTTGGAATTGCAGCTTTTAGTGCATTCATTGTGTATGTGATATATTTATATATATTTTCCGATCTGTTACTATTCACATTTTTATCTTTACTCGGATATACTTTCAATTCGCTTTTTCATATCCTTTCGAAATAAATAATAAACAATAAAATAAAATAACAAACATTCATATCAAATTTGATATATATACGTGTGTGTGTGTGTGTGTGTAACACCTTGATTAAAGGTGAAATGTCAAATATCAAGGAAAAGATGTTAGTTGAGTCATTCTTCTTTCATCCAGTCGTAGACAAAAGTAGGTTGATTTTCAATAGTTAAAATGATAATATTATACGAGTATCCATGACTAGACTGAAGAAGCTAATGCACGAAGCAACGCGACGTTGTCATTCGCTTACATGTTGGAGTCAAAAAGGACAGATAGGAATGCGCAGAACGCTTAAGTACCCAGAGAAGGGAATTTTTCCGGAACTCTTGACTCGAAAAGAAAAATGTAGTGCGCTTATTACGATAGAAGTAGAAGTAATTAAAATGAGGTGTCTTTGAAAGTGATTTAAGAATTAATTAAGTTAAAAAATTAAAATATCACAATATTTCGCCTCCGTAAGAGTCGTACGACAGCAGCGCCCTTGATATCGCAAAACCTGCGAAGTTGGACAAGTTACTTTTAAAATACTATTAAAATTTTGATAAATTGCTTTAATTGCTGGACATGGGATTGAATTTAATAATATCAACAATAAATGTACAATAAGATATCCACATTTTTCATATGCACTTCAGTGAGTACAAGCAAAAATATAAATGCAAGGATATTTATAAAAACATCGAAAATACTCATTTAAATATAATATATCTAGTATATATCACGTTCCCTGGAGTACTCCAATAACGCTAGCTAGTTGACTGTAAAATGTTCCATTCACGTGATGAAAAGTTCTTTCAATAGTAAATTGAATTACTGATTTGTTTACCTGAAAAATAATTTAAATGTAAATATTCAAGAGTATGTGCATATACAATAGTATGAATAAACATGTTTATAAACAAAGATACAAATATGTTTCAAATAGAAAAATAAGAATATACTAATGTTTGATGTCAGGGACATTTTGTTGAGTTTAACATCAGTGACAACAACAGTATTTTTAATCTTGATTATGTTGCCTAAGCAGTTGGGAGTATCACCAAGACTGGGCAAAAAAGGGACAAGGTCTTTGTAATCTGTTTCATGCATTCTCCCAGACAGAAAGACAATGCACAAAACAGAACACAATATTGTTAAACGCTGTTTTTAAACAGTAAGTCTTGTTTCATTTATCATCATTGTTTTGCTCTCTGGGCAACAATACCAAAGAAGGAAAATATGTAAGATTCAGCCCTCCATGGGGAAATGATGTTTGAACGGACTAACTCTTACCAAAAGGGACAGAATTATAAAGGCAAGGCAAGCTTTTTCTGCGTTTAGTCATGACTTAATTTAAGTTTATCTGGTGAATGAAAACATGCTAATTTAGAAACATGCTCAATTTGTGTAGGTTGTTTTGTTAAAGAATCCGGTTTATTAATTTCAGAAGTTACTTCAGAACACTGTTTAATAATTTCATATGGGCCAGGAAAAGGAGGACTTAATTTTATAGTATTGGTATAATGGAATTCTTTATAAACAAAAAGATCACCTGGGTTAAATTTCTTGTCAACAAAACATGCATTATATCTTATTTTGTTTTTGTTATGATAGTCTATTGTTCTTTGTAAAGCCAAATTACGAGCTTCGTTAACAGGTTCATAATAACTATTTTGACCAATAGGGGAAACATAAGGTAAAGTACCAAGCAACAAGTAGGCAGGTGGATATTTGGTTATTGAATGGGGAGTTAAGTTATATTCATTAGTAACACCTTCTAATAATTTGATCCAAGGAACTTTAGTGGAAGAGGAATTAATTTTACATTTAAACCAAGTTACTAATGATTGATTAATGCGTTCAACTTTGCCATTCGTTTGTGGGTGATGGGGTTTTGTTAAAAGGTGCATTACATTATAATTTCTTAAGAATTTTTTAAATCTAGAAAAAGTAAATGAACCATTTCTATCAGTTAATAATTTTACAGGGACTTGAATTTGGAAAATTTGTTTTAGAACATTAATGTAAGTTTCAGAATTTTCAATTTTTGAAGGAAAAGCCCAAACATGTCTTGTTGCATGGTCAATCACAATATGAAGAAATTTTTTGTTGTGTTTTAATAATTAAAACCTCCAACAGTGTCTACAGAAAATACATTCGAAAGGTGTACTAGTAGGTGGAACTTGTTGGAGCAGGCCAAATCTTTTGTGTTTTCGCTTTTTCTTAAGTTGACAAACATAGCGATGTTTAACAAATTCAGTTATATCAGAAGTAATATTAAGCCAATAATATTGAGGGGAAATTAAATTTAACATTTTTTAGACACCAGGATGACCAAATTGTTCATGAGCTTGATTTAACAATTTAAGTCTTAATGAAAATGGGACAGCTATTTTGTACAATTTTTTCTTTTTAATTACTGTTATATCTTTAATTTCATGGTACTTAGGTCCACAGAGATTATCATTTTTTGTTGAGTTTTTATTTCATTTATGTCTAACAAATGTACTTAATGTTGAAGTTGGTGAGAAACTGGATGCCTAGATAACCTATCTGTTTCAATGTTAGTGGAACTTTTTTTATATCAATTTCATAGTCAAACATATTTAACTTTAATGACCAGCGGAATAACCTACTCTTTAATTTTAATATTATTGAGCCAAACAACAGCCGCATGATCAGTATGAATGACAAATTTTTGGCCGTGGAGATAATAGTAAAATTTATCTAAAGCATCAACTATTGCAAGACATTCTTACTCAGTTATAGCATAATTTTTTCATAGTCTCTTAAAGTTCTAGAATGATAAGCTATTGGATGTAAGACATTAGAGGCATCAGGTTGTTTCAAAACAGCTCCAACACTTTTTTGTGATGCATCGACAAAAACATGTCAAGTTACAACAGGGTTATATAAATTTAAAACTGGTTTAGTTGTTAGGGTTTCTTTAGGTTTGTCAAATGCATCCTAACATTCATTTGTCCAGTTAAATTTTGCATCTTTTTTCAAAAGTTGATTTAAAGGATATCTAAGTTTAGCATATTGAGGAATAAAGTTATTGTAAGAATTTACAGAACCTAAGAACGTTTGAAGTTCTTTAACATTAGTGGGTGGTTGTAACTTTTTGATAGTTTCAATATTAGCAATATTAGGGGAAACTTTACTTGTTCAATTTCATAACCCAAAAAGCTGATTTTAGTTTGGGCGAAAACACATTTGGATAGTTTCAATTTAATATTTTCTTTTTCACATATTTCAAAGATTGTTTTAAGATGTTTCTAATGTTCTAGTTCAGTTGAAGTACACAATGATATCATCAAAATAATTGCAAGCAAAATCAATTTTATATTTAGTTAATATTCTTCGAATTAATCTATTAAAAATTGCGGGAGCTACTTTTATTCCAAATTGTAATCTGTACCACTCATACAAGCCAAAATTTGTGCAGAAAGCTAGTTTTTTATTATCTTGGGGTGAATGGGCACATGCCAATACCCAAATCCAAAGAGGAAAAAATTTTTGCTTTCGATACTTTATCTATTAGACTATCCATGAGGGGTAAGGGTTCAGTGTCTGATTTGTATAGAGCATTTAATTTTCTGAAATCTATGCATAATCGAGTCTTTTTGCCCTCATCGCGTTTAAAAGCTAAAGTTACAGGAGATGAATAGGGAATATTACTTTATTTAATTAAACCAGCTTGCAACAATTTCTTAAGCTGGCTCTTTATTTCTTGTTCCTCAATAGGAGAAGTACGATAAGGTCTCAAACTAACTGGCAAGTCAGAATTTAGCACATGTCTCTGTGGCTCAACTTTGAACGCACCAACATCATACTTGTCCATTGAGAAAACTGAATCAAAATTTTTAATTATATCTTTTACTTCTTTTCTTAACTCACATTTATTCTCTGTGACAGACTGAGGAAGGTTAACCTGATCTTCAGTGGTCTGAGAACAACGGGAGTTCATTTGTTTACATTCAGAAATATGTAAAGAAATTTTTTGTTTATTATTTGAATGATTTTTATCATTTTGACTTTCATTTAAGTTTTTTCCATTTTGAAATATTTTTTGTTCACTGCAGTCTATAGTTATGTCATGTTTTGCCAATTCTGGCATTCCTAGTATTATATAAGGTAAAGTATGATCTGGAACATACATGGTCGCAGTTTTGTTTATAGTACCTATTTTTAATGAAAGTGTACATGTTTTAGTAAGGCTAATTGTACCCCGGGTTTGCTGTACAATTATACCGTAAGCATTTGTCATTTTTAAATGGTTTCTTGTCACTAAATCACGTGGGATTAAAGAGATAGTCGAACCAGTGTCTAAAATACATGGCTGCGGGTTTCTTTTGTAGTATCCGGTGCTGTAGGTAGTTGTCATCGTTGAATTTCCTCCTTTGGAGGGTCAAAGTTAGATAGAGCAGTATTGGGAGATGGTAATTGTCCTACAGAAACTCCAAATGGGCAAGTTTGTACTCAATGATAAGCAGTGACAATCCCTTGTTTTGTGCAAAGCCAGCATGGTGAAGGTGGCAATTTGTCTTGAAAATGGGTGTTAGCAATACTAAAGGGTCTGAAGGTTTGCATGTGGGGAGGAGTTTGGTAATAGTTATTTTGTCTGACATTTTGACTGGGATAATTTGGTTGAAAGTTATGTGGCCTAATATTTTGCCTGGTGTAAAGTTATGGGGCCTAAAACTTCTTCGCTGCCATTGGTTAAGGTTAACAGAATTTGTTTTTAAAATTTGGGTTGCAGAATGGCTAGGGTTAATTTGATTTACATCCAATTTTTGAATTTTGATCAATTTTGTGGCTGTTATGAGCCCTTCTGTAGGATTGTTAGGTGAATTTATAGCAAGAAATTGTCTTAAATTAACTGCAAGCCATCTGAATGTCCCTCAAGAATCATATTTGTGGATAAATTTAACTATCTGCGTATTTTTAGTTTTTCCTGAAAGTACCGAGTTATGTCTTCACCTTCTTTGAATGATTTCAAAGTGAAATCACTCAAATTGACTAGGTTAAGGGAGATGTATCTTTCCGTTAAGAAGGAAGTGAATTCTTCCCAAATCTTAATTCTATCATGTGAATTCATATATTCAGTTAAGGAACTATTTTTAAGTATGTTGTTATATTGTTTAATTTCCATTTATGATCTAAATTATACTCCTGGCATTTATCAAAAAAGTATTTAAGCCAAGTATTTACATTCATAGAGTTGTTGCGATCAAAAGGAATGACGGAATTACTAGCCTGCTTTACAGTACCAGAATCTTTTGATTTATTATTAGATTTTTCATTCATTTTAACTAATTTACCTGATCTTAAATTCATGCAGGAAAAATTTAATACAAGTTAGAAAAAAACAATTTTAAATTTAAAAGAATTTTAAACTATTTACTTTAATATAGCAATTCAATATTTAGAATAATAATATTCAGTATAATTTCAGAATATGAGAATACTAAAATTCAGAAACGATTATGAATAAAGCATAAACAACACACTCAAAAAATATAATGATACTAAATAAATTCAAATTAATATTTCAATAAAATATATTTCATAATTTACCAAAAATATGTTGAACAGTATAACATTTAATGTCACAAAGAAAACTTTATCCAAGGAAATATATTATGAATTAAAATTCATCATTTTAAGAGCACATGATCATGCTAATTTTATTTTCCTCCCTACCCAGCAGCTGCATTTTTTTGCACTTCATATATTGTAGAAATATTTTATATGGCTTTTGTAGTTGACTCATTAGATGAAAAGTAATCCACTGTGATTTCGAAACTTTAGCACAGTATAGAACACCACTTGATTTCAATTTTGACGACATGCTGAAGTAGATGAATTAAATACTTGAAGCTGACGGCATTGAAATAACTTGCAAGATGAATGAATTGCACAACACTTGAAATCAGCACCTACGTAAGCGACGAGTGATAATCCGTGTGAGGTAGAAATTTTGTAGGGAATATAACACGGCGTGGTTATTTAAACTATGATCTGATGACATCCGTATCAAACACTCGAAAGCTTCTAGAATTCATCTTCAACCGGAAAAATGTACTCTCGATGTTGTTGAGCAGGTGTGACTGATGGTGCTTTTAAACCCCATCATACGGGGTCTCCACGAAAAGATATCCTATCGTAAAAATTAAAATATCATATATATATATGATATTTTAAATTTCTTAATTCTTAAATCACTTTTAACGACACCTCATTTTAATTACTTCTACTTCTATCGTAATAAGCGCACTACAACTTTCTTTTCGAGTCACGAGTCGTTCCGGAAAAATTCCCTTCTCTGGGTACTTAAGCGTTCTGCGCATTCATATCTGTCCTTTTTGACTCCAACATGTAAGCGAATAACAACGTTGCGTTGCTTCGCTTGTTTGTTACCTGTTTTACCTTTATATATATATTTATATATATATATATATCCCAGCTCTTGTATAAAAATCACATGGATTTCATATATTATTCAAATGAGGATGGAACGTCATACCTGTTCACCACAGACTACTACTATAAAAACGATGTTTCTGCTGGGTTGTAGGTTAAAGCTGAGAGTTATGGCAAAATATATGTTTTGCGAGATGTTTTTAATTTACGGTGAATGTGGGCGTAAGGCAAAATTAGCAAATCTGTATCGTGAACCTTTTCATGAAGTCCCGCATCCTTCTCGGAAGACCATCTTAAATGTTGTAAAACGTTTAAGGGAGACGGGCTGAGTGACAAGCTGACCTCGAGTTCGTAGACCTCGTAATGTCCCAGGCTGCAAAACATCATCGGCCAAGCAACGGCCAAACATCGCCCGCCGATGTTCACATCGTTGGGGCGACATCTTTCGCGACGTCGCCTGTAGGTGGGCATGCACCACCGCTTTGCATTGGCCAATGGCCGGGAATAAATCGCCCCAAACGGTTTTCCGAGCTTTGGCCGATGCATTTACGACGATTACCGATTATAGGGCGATAATGGGGCGAGGTCAAATCTACTAATTACCGACGTAAATTCAAGCATTTTTATCCGAGGTTCATGCTTTACTTTTTTTTCACTTTAATAATTACGCGTTGCAAGTGATTTAATAAATAGACGAGAAAATTTCAAAAGTTCATTGAAACAGACATTTCCTTAATTATATTACAATGTGCAATATGTCTTCTAATAGTTTTTTTTTGCTACTATTTAAAAGTAGAAATTTTAACAAAGCTTTTAATATTAGTGATAAATAACGTGTGTAAACATCTGCTAAGGAATTTAATTTACAATTATTGTATAACTATACAAGTAATTTTAACAAATAAAACAATAAATTGCAGGGTGTGCTGAAACTAACAGGCTTTTTTCAAACCTTCTCACAATTTATAACTAACTAATATTTATATATTATAATAAGTAACTCTGAATCTGTGCACTGTTCTAGTATTATAAATGCTAATATTATTCCTTTTATTGAAAAATAAATTACTTTTATTTATGTTTCAGCCTATAAAAAGAAGAGGTATAAATTTTATATCATTCCTGTTAATTTATCCTCTTATATATCCTCTTAATTTATAGAATACAGCATTAAAAGTTTTTATTTCAACATTTTAAAAATACGCGTCTTTAAATTGAAAATTTAGTCGAGTAAATAACCTATGAAAATTATTTTACCTCAAATAATAAATGTAATTGGGTCATTCTTCAGAAAATGTACATTTTCCGTCACAATCATTTTACAGCAAATCTTCAGTCAATAATTGATTAAACAATGTTTTTCAATAGTGGTTAAAATATATCTATTTAAAACAGTCACCAAATTTTTATGATGATCTTTATTATTTATTTCGTTCACAGTATGTGAATTCTCATTTCCGTGATATGCCACACACCTGGTGTGACTGCTAATAATGTTCAATAACTTACTTAATTAATAAAACATATTTAAATATTTATTATTCCTGCCACAAGTGTCTCAAATATTAAATGCTTAAGCACATTTTAAATTTTTATATTCCGATTTAGTTTGTTTTAGAGCAACAATGAATGATGTTACACAATAAATTCTCTTCTCCGTTACCCAAACATAAAATTAAAATTTTAAAATCATAAATGGCAGTATAGCTATCACATTGTTCCCCATGATGCATGTCACCCATCTTGTTTATTACAGCTACAAAAATTAAATGAACTTTTAGTTTAGAGACAAGTAGACAGATTTTGTTTTAAGAAACAAGTTTGGTTATTCAAAAATCTGACCTCCGTGACCTTGAAATTCAGGTATATAAAAATACAATTTTATCTGTTTTAATATGCATGTGTAGATTGCAATGCCAAAAAATTTTCCCCTGAAAAAGCATCCATTAAGCCTATTTTTATAGAAGATTCCTCACCTCCGTGACACCCTTTTCAATTTCATTGTCAAGGAAGTGAGAGGCATTGTTTTTAGCCAGCAATTCGAGACTATACTGATATTATACATGTATTAAACACAAATTTAAAACTCATAAAAAATGAATGACTAAAATTTAAGCTATACATAATACCGATATTTTATTATATTGAGATAATCAAGTTAATTCATTAAGATAATTAATAATTTCATTTTCTAATTCTCTGCAAGAGCTGGTTAAATGTTTACAATTTATTTTAGTGTAGTAATTAATTTTCTTGTGTGTCATATATGTTTTTATTTATGAGTAAAATAATTTAAATTTAGTAGGGCCATTGCTCATGGTAACTTCTAGTAAGTAAAAGAGTTTCATATAAAAATGAAAAAAAAGGAAATTTAAGGTTTTGAA
>BGPR01009083.1:15489-30515 GCA_013235015.1 Araneus ventricosus
GGTCAGCGCGGACGGAGACCCACGTAAATACAAACAGAAGCCCTTTTTTATAACAATGAAACCAGGATCAATTACTCTCAAGCATACACATCCCAGAAAAAAGCAAGTCCCTTTTCAGCGTTGACCCCATGTGGTTAAACAGGGTTTCTATATTTTAAATTGGCGAAAGGAAATCTAGAGGGACCAAACCGGCAAGTGAAAAAACCGCCAAACCTGAAAATTTCACTTCTTCACTGATTCGACTGAATCAGATGCAGCGCCCTCTAGCGAACAAAAAGAGTATTTTAATGATTTCAATATATTTATTCGGTTTATAATTATAATGAAGTATCAATGCAAACAAAATACTGCAATATATTGGGGAAAAAGGTACTTTATAGATCTCCACAGAGTTTCAAAGTAGTTAAACGTTTTTTTTCCAAAGAGAAATATACATTCGTAATTATTAATTCTAACCATCTTTGCGTATTTATTTTGACCTTCGTATAATTTTTATACAGAAACGGCTTTCAACTAATTGTAGAATAATATTTCTGTAACAATCATATGAAATTTTGTAATCATCAGCAAATTTTTTCTACCCCAAAAGATGGGTTCAGTGGAGCCCTTCGCTTCATTTTTTCGCGAAGACAGCCTTAAGCCGGGAGAACGCTCGCCTCCTTAGCGAACGCTAAGACGCGCGGGGATCATTGAATGACCCCATACTGAAATTCAATCCTGTTGAGAGAGAGACGGATTATGAAATCGGCAACTACCGAGAGGTTCCGCAATTTTCGGGGCCCCGACGCCTCGTGATGTTTTTTGAATTATTTTTAAGGTAATTTAATGGGAGATACGACTCTTAAACCTCGAAAAAATGGGTGGGAAACTGTCAAATTCGATACATTATATCTCTGAAACAATACAATTCACAAACTCATTTTTTTCTAGAAAAATATCTGTTCTTTCTCTTATAGTATACACATTTTCAAGCCTTTATATTGGTATGTGTTTATTTGAAAGAGTAAGAAATATGGGTATAATTTTTGGAGAAAAAATGAGATGGTCACCTTGTGCGCATGATAACGGATGAGATATTGGTTTAAACACAATATTTTGGGTATCTAAGTAATCCAAGTAGTCTGTTTAAGAAACTCAACCTCAATTTATTAGCATTTAAATTTAATTTCTATTTTATATATTGTTGAAAAGATGTAATGTCGCTTTCCTGCCCCTCTAGTCTTATAGTTGGGAGGGAGTTTTACAGGGGTAAGTATGGAGTAACGGGGATAGGCCTTTGCGGGACCCCTGACCTTGGCGACAAATAGATGATTCCAGAAAATGCGACCCTTTTCTCAATATATCTATTAGGAAAGGGAATACGCTTGAATATACGAGAAAACTCCATGTGATGTCACGGCCTGTCTGAGAGAGTGTATAAGGACGCGTTTGGATCAGAGGGAGTAGTGTTGATCCATTGGGAACGACTTTAGAGTTTCGTGCGCAGTGCGAGCTAGGAAGCTGGTGAGCAGAGCGCTATTGAAAGTGCAATTATTGTCGTTACTAGTTATTTGCCGACTGTTTGTATTGCTAAATATAAAAGTTCTGAACTGTTATTACCTGTGAATTGTCTGTTTACATTGGTAATCTGTGAAAGAACTATTGTTTCCTGTACCTGTGTTACGTGTTTTCCTGCATATTTGTAAATAAACCTTCATTCTCCATTATCCTGCGCGTTGGACTGTTTACACCATACACCCACAGAAAGACTTTTGCAACAATATCAATTTGAAATAAAATGTTAAAAATAGTTACAATTTCAGCTTTTCTTACCCCTAAAAAAATTTCTTTGTAGAAAATATGTAAAAAAATTGTAGTTCAATCTGTAGAACACAGCACAATACATATTCAGTAAAAATTTTATTTAGAGTATTCAATAGTTCTTGAGATATTGTGCGTGAAATATATAAAAAAACACATTTTGAGATATAGCTCTTTAAAGATATGGCCATTTTCAATGTTTACGTTCAACAGCTGATACATCTTCCTTCATAACTTTCATAATTATGGGAATTTTTTAACGTGGGTTGTTTTAAATTGTTCAAAATAGACTGGGAAATAATATATATTTTTTCAGAAAATCGAAAATTTTTGAGGTTTAACAGTCGTTATCATTTTTGTAATTGTTTTTTATTAACTGTTTAAAGTTGAAGTATATTGACCATGTCCATACGGTACTGGTATACCGAATTTGGCGTCAAGTTATAGGTAAAAATTATCCAAATCATTAAGAAAGCTTTTGAAAGTGTTTGTTTATGTAGATCTTGAAAATAGGAAGGAATATTGTACCTTCGATCATTAGTTGCCTTAGTTCTTTGTTGTCAATAATGCCTAGGTTACTGGTTAAAATGTGTTTATGGAAGGTACACTATATGCCCAAAAGTATCCGGACACCTGCAGATTTTCACATTTTTTAGAATTTCTCCGGAATGGTTTAACCGACTGCCTTTAAACTTCGGACATGTAAAGAATAGACAATAACTTACATTTTACATTGAAGATTCGGTCCTGAGGGCAATTAGGGGGCCGTCTACAAACTGATGAAGACAAAAACGTTTTTGGCCCACCCCGCTTCACAGAATACTCGTAACAAGATGAAACTTTCAGAAATGGTAATGTTTAATGTGCATAATATTTACAGGAATTTTTGTAAACTCAGCGCAAATATTTGGGAAGATATAAAGGTTTTCTTAAAAAGTTCCAAATTTTCCTGCCTGTGTTTTGCTTATAACATGCAGAATTTTCTGTTATATTATACGAAACTTCCAGAAAAAATTACAATATGTTAGAGAAGCATTGAGTAAAAATTTAGAATTTTTTTTGAATATTACAGGAAATATGAACAATTTTAGTAAATACTTTTTTACTGCGCATGCGCGAACATAGCGTAATTTTTCTTTCACAACTTTAAAGCCAGATATATAGGACAATTTATATATAAAAAAATCAGTTCAATAGCATAAATATTCAGAAAGATATCGGCATTACAACGAGCAGAATTTTAGCTCCTGTCGAAGAGAAGCTAAAAGATGAGGGGTTGTACACAAATTGATATTTTTTAAACTTATATCTTTAAATAGTTATATTGAATTGTATAGTGGTTAGAATTTGCTGAATACCCATGAACACATCTAATATTCGTAACGAATAAAAAAATATATATGTAGAATTATTAAAATATTTTAAGAAAAGAAATTAATTAGATAAAAAATCGTTTCGCCATAAAATAAATATATTTAAAAATATCGTTTGGCCATAAAATTGTAATATGCAACTTGTTAATACTCATGTAAATAATATAATTAAAGTAATAAAATGTTTGTTATTTCTAGTGCCTAATTAGCTGGAATTTAAGTTATGCACGTAATTGATAAGTGTTCATGGGTATTCAGCAAATTCTAACCGCTATGCAATTCAATATAACTATTTAAAGATATAAGTTTAAAAAATATCAATTTGTGTACAACCCCTCATCTTTTAGCTTCTCTTCGACAGGAGCTAAAATTCTGCTCGTTGTAATGCCGATATCTTTCTGAATATTTATGATATTGAACTGATTTTTTAATATATAAATTGTCCTATATATCTGGCTTTAAAGTTGTGAAAGAAAAATTACGCTATGTTCGCGCATGCGCAGTAAAAAAGTATTTACTAAAATTGTTCATATTTCCTGTAATATTCAAAAAAAATTCTAAATTTTTACTCAATGCTTCTCTAACATATTGTAATTTTTTCTGGAAGTTTCGTATAATATAACAGAAAATTCTGCATGTTATAAGCAAAACACAGGCAGGAAAATTTGAAACTTTTTAAGAAAACCTTTATATCTTCCCAAATATTTGCGCTGAGTTTACGAAAATTCATGTAAATATTATGCACATTACACATAACCATTTCTGAAAGTTTCATCTTGTTATTAGTATTCTGTGAAGCGGGGTGGGCCAAAAACATTTTTGTCTTCATTAGCAGAGCCGGCCCGAACAAAAGCGGGGCTCGGTGCAAAGTTGACTTGCGGGGCCTTGAGAAAATTTCGCCCAACAAAATAATTTATTGCTTTTTGCTATTCATCACATTTCACAATTTGGTTAAGTAAAGACTAAAAATATAAATGAAAATAATAAATTATTAAATTATTTTTATAAAGTTAATATTTTAATCACACAAAAAATCGTTAATAAATCAAACAACAAAATAATTACTTCATATATAAAATTTGATTTTCAACTTACTAAAATAAGTTTACAATATGTGATTTTTGTTTCAATTTGTTATAAGTTTTATAGCAAATATATTGACAACACCATTATGATTTAGATTTTTGGTTCGTGCGGATTTCGTTAATGACCAATCAAATTAATTGTTCGCCTCTAATGCTAGATCTCAAGTAATTTTTTATTATTTTTAATCTTGAGAAAGATTTTTCTGCAGACGCGAGCTTTATTGGTAAGATCAATATAATTTTAGAACAGAAGTAAAATTTGGACACAATTTAAATAAGTATTGTAAATATTTGCAATATTGTGACCTGGAAGGTAAAACTTGCCGCCAAATTTTGATTTCGTTAAATAAATGAATGCAATTCATTTTCGTTTTGCGCAATCTGACAGCGGCGTGGGACCTTGTACGCTCGCACCTTTCGAAACCCCCTATGGCTGTCCCTGAATTCAAGCATCCTTTTTTAAATAAAAGACAAAATTCCTCCCATTATTTTTTGCAAACTCATGTGGTAGTAATGTGTCCTGTCTTCCTGATTTTATGAGGATATATTAAAAATTGTTCAGTTTGAAAACTTTCAGTGCTAAAATTAAAATTATAAAATGCGAAAATAGTTTCATTTAGAGTTTCAAAACATGAAAGCTAAACTTAAAATAACTGTTAACTTTGCAGTCATTTGAAAGAGAAAATACCCCCTTTCAATTTTTCTGTCGATTTACGATGTCAGCACAAGCATTCAGCATTGAAATAAAATATTATATTGTACGATTGGGATTTTCTTGTATTTTGGATTACCAAGTGAATTCTTAAAAGTTGAACTCATTATTTCTTCAGTAAAAAAAATTGAGCTCATTATTTCTTCATATACAAAAATAATAAAAGTGAAAAAAGATAATCGACTGATCACAAACTTATTTACAATTATACACAACCTACTGATAGTTTCGGTTTTAGGATATTTAAATTGAATCAATCTTCAAAATACTTCTTATATTTTAAAACTTATCCAAATAACTTTGATATGTAGTTCCCAAAACAATAAAAGGTTCCAAATAAGTAACATTTTATAATGAAAAATGTCCAATGTAAAAAAGTAGAAAACACAAATTTTCGTTTGTTAATTTAAAAAATGTTTTATCTGAAATGTATACAATAATAACAAATAGCAAAAATGTTAAAATACAAAAACAAAGGGGAACTACATTGTTTTATAAATTGATAACCTGTTATAATATTAAAATTTTCTTTTTGGAAATGCAAAAGGAAAGTTTGTTTAATAAATAACTATAAAAAAGAGACAAAAATTAGCATACTTGAAATTTGTCTCCAAGAAGAAATGCAGAATATTTTATTTTGCTGTGCGGCTTACACTCCGAATGCGAACGAATTGTCCAATGGAAAATTAAGCTTCTGAGAAAACTCCTTGGGTTACCTGTTGTGTTTCACTCAATCCAATATTCAGATTCACTACTATTGATTAAACTCTGAGGAATAGATGTAACAGACTACCTTTAACAAGTACCTATGATGAATTCATAGATGCTAGAAAACCACACTTTTGACAAGAAAAGCGAGAAACCCCTATTGCTTTATTATCGCTTAGCAGTCCTGCTGAATACAAGGGGAACAGATGTGTTTAATTTAGAACTAAATAAGCAGAAAAAGCATTTCTCTAGAGGTGTTTCTTTAAGCTGATAGGGGAACAGATGTGGATCCGCACACAAGAATTGCCCTCTGTTTATCCTGAAAGTAATAGTCTCGGGAACAAGGAATGTATTAAATATTATCACCTGCAATTTATCTTCAAATGACGGACCCCTAGCACCGAAAAGAGAGTGACCATATGGTGCCTGGAGCAATCGGACCTGGTTTAGGACTGAACAATGTTATCACTTTTTACCTTTTGCTCTGCCCAGGAATCGGAAACACGTGGACCTTCAGGTAGCAATGGGAATTGTTGGATTCTTATCCACTAGATCCACCAATTACTTTTTAAACAGATCTTTGAAGGAAATTTTCAAAACCAGAAAAAAATTGCAATATATTTCTTTTTAGAAAAATTATTAATATTTTATGCCTTTTTTTATATAAAAGTTGGTTGAAAGATTTTTTTAAAAAAGGATAAAATTTTTTCAAATAAACTTTGCAAAATCCGGCGCGGGGCCTTGTGCGGTTGCACCGTTCGCACCCCCCTCAGGCCGGCCCTGTTCATCAATTTGTAGAGATGGTCCCGTAATTGCTCTCAGAACCGAATCTTCAATGTAAAATGTGAGTTGCAGTCTATTCTTCGCATGTCGAAGTTTAAGGGCAGTCAGTTAATCCTTTCCGGAGAAATTCTAAAAAATGTGAAAATCTAAAAGTGTACGGATACTTTTGTCCATATATATATATATATATATATACAAAACAGAAACAAATGCAATAACCTATCAAGAAATTAATTTTAATCGAAGAAATACTATTACAAATGAAGTAAACTTTAGGAAATGGGTACTAAATGGTTAAGATAAATTCTAAAAAAGGTTTAAATATGAAAAAAACTTCACTAATGCGCTGAATGCGCCAATGCAGCAGTACAACCGAAAAGTGAAAAATATTAACAAAAGAAAACATCAAAACCACGTCATAAATGAAAAACCAAAACAACAAAATGGAATATAACGCTAACGTCCGGGACGCGTCATCAGCAAGGGAAATCCCGAACGAGCGTATACAAATTTATTTTCGGTGTTTTCTGAACACAAACTCTAGCAATAATGCTAAAAAGAGTTTGTTTCCCCGGAACACCGAACAAAAAACAATAGTTTGAAACAAAGAAATAAAGTAAAGAGTTCATGTCTAATTGAAAAAAATAAAAAGTTTATGTCTAATTGAAATAAAATAAAATTTGTTCACATTATTGGTTTTGAAATTGGGTTTCATTTATTTTATTTCAATTAGACATAGGCGTTTTATTTTTACAATTAGACATGAACTCTTTACTTTTTTTCAAACTATTGTTTTTTGTTCGGTCTTCCCGGGAAACAAACTCTTTTTAGCATTATTGCTAGAGTTTATGTTTAGAAAACACTGAAAATGAATTTGTATACGCTCGTTCGGGATTTCCCTTGCTGATGACGCGTCCTGGACGTTAGCGTTATATTCCGTTTTGTTGTTTTGATTTTTCATTTATGACGTGGTTTTGATGTTTTCTTCTGTTAATATATATATATATAGTATTGGATTGCATTCACATACACCCACAAGACAATTTTGTTACATTTTGGTGTCAGAAGTGGGATATCTTGATTTTCGGGTGAATGCCAGAGACCGGACCTTTGACCAGATGTATGTATAAACAATTTGAAAAGCTGTTTGCCATGATGGCAGGATTGGAGCAGAAAATGGAAGCTGGACAGGAAGAAACGCGATCCGGACAAGAGAGACTGGAACAAGAGATGCGATCCGGACAAGAGGAAATAAAGAATCAGATCCAAGCACACGTTGAGAGTCAAGTTGACGAAATTAAAATCCATGTTGACGGATGCATTGGAAAAATAGAAGAGGAAGTCCAATGTGTGAAAGGAAAAATCGATAAAGTTGAGAGCGAAGTTCAAGAGAAGATCGGCAACCTCGAAAGGAGAATAAGTGAACTTGAGGACAGGCCAAACAATTTCCAGACAAGTCCAGATCAACAGTTAAACCTTTGACATTTGGCGGACAAACATCGTGGACCGTTTTCAAGACTCAGTTCGACGTCGTCAGCTCTACAAATGGATGGACGGATTTTGTGAAAGCCAGTCAACTTGTGGCATCGCTCCGAGGATCAGCAGCGGAGGTTCTTCAATTGAATCCCAGCTGATAAGTTGACAGACTTAACGACCATAGAGAAAGCTTTGGAATCTAGATTGGAGAAAGCCACCTTACGCAATTTTATAGAACTGAACTGAAAACAAGAAGACAGAAGCCAGGAGAAAGCCTTCAAGTATTGGCTGCCGATGTGGAACGACTCATGAGCCTGGCCTACGCCGAGTGCCCTCTGGATGTTCGGGAAAGTTTAGCAGCCCAGTACTTCGCCGACGTCATCAGAGACGAAGACACGCAAAATTCAATCAGATTGATGGACGGAAAAGATCTGAAATCCTCTATGGCATATAGTATGAAATATGAGGCTGCGAGAACTGTTTCCAAGACATCCAGACACGTCAGATCAATCGAGACAGAGGATCATACGAGTAGAGAAATAGATGATAAATTTGAATTCTTCTTTAACAGGCTGTAAAAATTATTAAACAGTAGTGTTGCTGGAAAGAAGAACACTCCTCGGCGAAACTCGTACGTGACTTGCTGGAAGTGCAACAAGAAGGCGCACGTACAGAGGGAGTGTCAGGCGATTACTTCGAACCAGGAAAACTAACACACGGATGTCTTGCGGGGCAAAGGCTGCCTTTTCTGAATAGAACCCCTGAAGAAGGACCGAGAGTCTCCTCACTTAGCGGAAAGAAAAATGGACTCTACTTAGAAGGATCTATTTGTGGTATCCAGTGTTTGATGTTGGTGGATACAGGTGCAAACGTTACTCTTTTAAGAGCAGACTTGGCACAAAAATTGAAGGAACAGCTTATTACACGGCTCCTAACATTTCTTTAAAGACCGCTACTGGTGAAAAAACAGAAATACGAGGCAAACTGGATGCATCCCTTGAATGTAACTCAAGAAAGTTTCATCACAGAATCTACGTAGCTGACATCACCGATCCCTGTATTCTCGGCCTGGATTTTCTTCAAAAATTTAACTTTACAGTAGACCTGGAGAAGAACGAGATACGGACAGGATGAGAGTAAATTCCTTTCTTTTCAGCCAGTGTACAGCATTCAAAGTCGCGCTCCGTATTGGCCAAAAAGAGAACTATAATATCAGCAAGATCAGAATGTCTTATCCAAGGAGTTCCCGAAGTTCCTGGACAGTTCAGATATTGTAGTGTTGCTACTTTTGGGAATGTTTTTATTTTTTACTTTACCTTTTTGCTCGTTCCACAGACACTCAGGCAACGTTTGATCATTTTTTTTAAAATTGATATGTGTTTAAAGGTAGAGACATCTTTTTTTTAAAGATTGATATGTATTTTTTTAAAGAAGGAACATTTTGATTGACCATTTTTTCTTAACATTTTGATTGATCAGTTTTTATTGATATGTGTTTTAAGGTACGAACATATTTGATTGATTAGTTTTAAAGAATGAACATTTATTTTTAGAGAAGCAGCATTCTTTTATTAATATGTGTTCAAAGAAAGTATTTTGTGTTCTGTTAGGTGTTTTAAGTAGGGATTTAGTTAGGTGTAAATTGAATTGACTTTCTTGGCAAATTAACAGTATTATTCAAATGTGTTTAAATATTTATGTGTTTAGGGTGGGTTTTTAACTATTGCTCACTTTAATTAGGGTTGTTAGGGTTTTTGGGGGGCTTTTTAGGGTTTTCTTGTTTTAATTTGCTCTAGTTTCTTTCAAGGCAAGGCGAGCGTGGAGGAGATCGCCGTTGGCGGGGCCTGTGATTTCATTTCCGGTGTCCCTTTGGGACAAGATGGCGAATTTTCGGAGTGGGTGTCAAGCTGATAGGGACGCTGCCTTGCCGGACTTTTGACCAATGGGAAACGGGGGTCTGACGTCTTTGTGACGTGTTTTCGGCGACGGTATTTTAGGTGGAGCGCGAGGCGCGAATCCTTCCTTTTCTCTTCTGGTCTTGTCTCTGCCGTTGGTGGCTTTGCCACCTGACCCCGTGAGGGTGTCAGGGGGCGTCGGTTTCGTCACCGCGGGTGTAAAAACTCCCGGTTGGATGCATCCCAAGCCGAAGCGTGATTTCGAGTGATTGGAGGTGAATTTTTGAAATCCATTTTGATCGAAAGATTGCGGACTTATAGGGAGAAAGCCCATGGAGTATAAGTTGATGAAGAATCTGTTCTACCATTTAGGGCTAGTATTTTTGCTCTGACTGTATTGGTGACGAATCCTCAGACCCCGAGAACCCCAGAAGGAGCAATGAATCGAGGTGTAGAGAACAGGGACGGAACAGCGGACCCCAGGATGAGTACCCGCATGTTTTCTTTTGATTTCTATTCCTTTTTATGTCCGGCGTCATGGCAAATCGAAGGAACTTGGGGAGGGTGATAAAGGCAATTTCTTCAGGGTGCAACGAAAGAACACTCTTAGGGAGCTAAATGCAATAAATTTAAATAGTGTTATTTTCCTTTTAACCTAGAAATTGTGTCACTGAATGCTTGTTTCATTCATTTTTTAGTGTGTCATGCTATGTAACTGAAGAGATAATCTTGTCCCTTATTAGCTATGCTGTATTTTATGTTTATCAGAATGTCGTATATGAGTTCAATTTCATTGTGTGGTCAGAAAGAGAAATTTCCTTTAAAACTTGTTTTGTATCTAATCTGAGGTCAGTTTGGAGCATGATTCGCGGATTGCAATTGTAAAGGCTTGGTTATTTCCTGCAGATTCAAGGGTAGATGCTTTTTATTGCTCAATTATGTGTAATTCTAAAATTTAGTTTAATGTTGCTGTAAATTTAATGATCATAACATAGATTCGTAACTTGTGAATGTTAGCTCTGTTTATGACAGGATGATAAAGGGAAAGGATTTCGTGGTTAAAAGAGCGTCTCACGCCCCAAGTGATTTTTTTTTTGGTTTAATTGTAAATTAATTGCGGAATGGGCGCCCACCAATTTCATCATAACTCATGAATTCATTTTTTTAAACTTGTGCTATTTCTAAACTTGTTAAATGTATGATCATATTATAACTAAGATATTTAATAAACGTTATATTATTTTAAACTTACTTACTGTATTGCTATTTTTTCACACATGGGATTCATCCTCAAAGGGATCTGAGGGTTGGTTAAAATTTAGTTCCTTTGGGTTATTGCATAATTAAATACACAACGCAAATCTTCCACCATTATAATGTGTGATAACCTCTTAGCAAATTGATTTCCTTTGATTTTAATATTTTAACTGAAAGAAAATGAAATTGATTGGAACACTTTAATTTAATATGATTGGTGTCAAGAATTGAAATTTCTGAGTAATCTCTGTTATTCTTCTGAAAATAATATTTTAGTGCAAAAAGTTAAAGTAAAACCACGACAATATGCCGTAACGGACTTTCCTAGCCAAGCCTCCCAGAAAGGTATTCTTGTGGCGGCCACACTCGTTGATTTGGAAATGGAAGCCATTCCTGTTAGAGTTCTGAATTTAAACAATAAACCCAATATTCTGGACAAAGGAGATGTTATTGCGACCTGTGAACCAGTGGTGATCGTCGCTCGTCCTCAAGAATTTTCTGGAGCACAACATCTACCGTCAACCTTGGAGAATTTTCAAATACTTAATGAAGAACAACGAACAGCAGTAAGGAAGTTACTCAGTGAATTTCAGAACTTGTTTTCGACCTGTGACGCTGATGTCGGCCGTTGCAATATGACACAACATAGAATTAATACAGGTGACCATCCACCAATCAAGCAATACTCAAGACGTTTGCCTCTTGTAAGGAAAGAAGAAGCAGATCATCTAGTTAAAGAAATGGTTGACAATGGGATAATTGAGGAATCATCAGGCCCTTGGGCTTCGCCTATTGTACTTGTTAAAAAGAAAGATGGATCATCACGATTCTGTGTTGACTACAGAAAACTGAACGAAATTACGAAAAAAGACAATTATCCCCTACCACGAATATACGACACCCTGGATGCTTTGAATGGAAGTCAATGGTTTACGACACTAGATTTGAAAAGTAAACACTGGCAAGTTGAGATCCGACCTGAAGATAGAGAAAAGACATCCTTCACCACCGGACAAGGACTCTGACAATTTAAGGTAATGCCTTTCGGACTTTGTAACGCCCCAGCAACATTTGAAAGACTGATGGAGACAGTATTACGTGGACTATCGTCTGAAGCCTGCTTAGTGTATCTAGATGACATTATAATAGTAGAGCGAACATTTGAAGAACATCTAAATAACCTTCGTAAAGTACACTGAAGAACCATAAAAACTGGTACAACTGTCTAATATCGTTTAGGGCCAACACGAGCACACAGAAATGATGCAACACGACGTGGCATGGTATCGACTAATGTCTGAAGGTATCCTGGAGGTTTTTCACACCATGAATCCTGCAGGGCAGTCCGCAAATCCCTAGGAGTGCCAGGTGGTGGAGATCTCTTCTGAACAGCACATTGCAAGGCAACCCATATAGGTTCAATAATGTTCATAACTTTTTAGGGATTAAGGCGGACAATGGAAGTGTCTAAAGTTACAAGAGTGTTCCTGGAGCCACTTGGTAGCGACTCTTGACATGTGAGGTGTCGCACTGTCCAAATTCGTCGGAATGCACAGTGGGCATAAATGGGTGTAGGTGATAGGACAGGTTGCTTATACACCTGTCCCTGTCAGAGTCGTCTCTAGACGTATCAGAGGTCCCATATCAAGCCAACTGCAAACGCTCCATACCACCATACAGGCTCTACCAGATTAAACAGTTCCCTGTTGACATGTTGGGTCCATGGATTCATGAGGTTGTCTCCATACCAGTACATGTCCATCCACCCGATACAATTGGAAACGAGACTCGTCAGACCAGGCAACGTGTTTCCAGTTATCAACAGTTCAATGGTGGCGTTGGCGGGCCCAGGCGAGGCGTAAAGCTGTGTGCCATACAGTCAACAACGGTACACGAGTGGGACATCGGTTCCGAAAGCCCATATCAATGATGGTCCGTACAACAGTTCGCACGCTGACATTTCTTGATGCCCCAGCATTGAAATCTGCAGTAATTTGAGGAAATGTTGCACGTCTAACTCGTTTAAGGTTTCTCTTCAGTCATCAAGGGTTCCCTTCTTTCAATGTCTTTTTCTGGTCGTGCCGATGTCGGATATTTGATGTTTTACCGGATACCCGATATTCATGGTACACTCGTGAAATGGTTGTATGCGAATTTCATCGCTACCTCGGAGATGCTATGGCCCATCTCTCGTGCGCTGACTATAAGGCCTAGTTCAAAGTTACTTAAATCTTGATAACCTGCCATTGTAGCAGCAGGAACCGATCCAACAGCTTTGTCAGATACCTGTTGTCTTATATAGGCGCTGCCGACTTCATCGGGTTACGATGATGGGTTGCATGTCTCCGTTATTTGCATTCGAACGCCTGTATCAGTTTTTCTGGCTCTTCAGTGTATTCCAGAGACTACAAAAAGCCAACCTAAAGTTAAGTCCCACGAAATGCAGGTTTTTCCAAAAGGAGGTTACTTATCTCGGGCACGTTATTTCAGCAGAAGGAGTTAAAACTCATCCAGAGAAAATTAAGGCAGTAGTTGATTGGCCTCGTTCAGAGACGGTACACGATCTCCGAAGTTTCCTTGGACTGTGCACCTATTATCGTCGTTTTATGAAAAATTTCTCCACAATAGCAAGACCTCTACATAAATTAACTGAAGCTAAATCAAATTTTATTGGACAGAAGAATGTGAGAAATGTTTCAATAGTTTAAAGCAAGCTTTGATATCTTCTCCTATTTTGACCTTCCCCCGGGCTGACAAAGATTTCATTTTGGATACGGATGCTAGTAATGAAGAAATAGGAGCCCTGCTATCCCAGAACATTGTAAACGAGGAACGTGTCATCGCTTACTTCAGCAAGAGCTTGGGTAAGCCAGAAAGAAATTATTGTGTCACGCGTAAAGAATTACTGGCCATTGTTAAATCTATAGAGCATTTCCATCACTACCTCTATGGACAGAAATTTTTTCTGCGGACTGATCATGCTTCCTTAAGATGGCTTTTGAATTTTAAGGAACCTGAAGGCCAGATAGCTCGCTGGATCCAAAGACTTCAGGAGTAAGATTTCGAAATCCAGCTTCGCAAAGGGACCTCTCACGGAAATGCAGATGCCCTCTCTCGAAGACCCTGTAGAGAAAGCTGCAAACATTGCTCTAATGCCGAGAAAAGTTCGGAATAGAGACAGATACTTCCTTAAAAGTTTTAACGACGACATCTGTAGATCCCTGGTCTTCATGTGAGATCCAAAATGTGCAGCTAGAAGATCCTGCTATTAAACCAATTCTGGAGAAGAAACTAAATTCAGCGGATCGACAATCTTGGCAAAAAATCGCTCCGGAGAGTCCTGTAACGAAACGATACTGGGCTCTTTGGGACTCCTTACATCTGAAGGACGGTGTTCTATACAGTAGGTGGGAGAGTGATAATGGAAGCTCCTGTCGATGGCAACTAATTCTGCCAGATAGTAGAATTCCAGAAGTTCTGCGAGAGACTCATGACAGCACAAGTGGAGGGCATTTTGGAGTCATGAAAACTTTAAGCAAAACACGAGAGCGATTTTATTGGGATTGACTTCGTGCCGACGTTGAAAAATGGTGTAGAGAATGCCACGCTTGCGGAGCCCGAAAAGGACCTAAAGCATGGACTAAAGGTCGCTTACAACGCTATAATGTGCAAGCACCATTCGAAAAAATGGCTTTGGATATCCTAGGACCTTTTCCAGTAACAACAAAGGGCAACCGATATGTCCCAGTATTAATGGACTATTTTACCAAGTGGCCTGAAGCAATTCCCATTCCAGATCAGGAAGCCTCGACTGTAGCTGAAGAACTCGTACGAAGCTGGATTTCATGTTTTAGCGTGCCTATGATATTGCATTCGGATCAAGGTACAAATTTTAATTCTGCCCTCTTTAATGAGCTTTGCAAACTTTTGGGAATTC